>JAMPIV010013859.1:0-161287 GCA_024509875.1 Oreohelix idahoensis | reverse complement strand
TCAGTTATGATGTTTAAAAGAACTAGACCTAATCTAAAATGTATCAACAAATCTAGGACAACCAACTTAAGTGAATCAATGTGGGCACTAGACAATATTCTCCCATCACATTATCTGACCACGGATAGCTCGAACCAGAAATGACAACGGTGAAGAGCAATGGCATATCGATTAGATCTCGACTCTTCAAATCCTATTCCTCAATAGCTGTAAGACTTTTTGGTCGGTTTCCACAATGAAATGCACGCCAAGAAGGCATCTTTTGTACTAAGAATGAACCAAAACCATACTAACAATTCACTGTCTAGAACTCAATTTCCTAAGATATACATCACAGATGCAGATTCCTGAATACTCCGCATTATTGCCGCGCCAATCCCAGTGGAAGAGGCATCACCACTACGAAACAAAAAGTCTTATCTTATCAAGGTAGCCTAAAATAGAAGGGGATGAGAACAAATTCTAAATCTGAACCAATGAAATTGGCAATTCTTTGTACCAAGCGCACCATATTAGGAACCCTTTTTTCAATCAGTGGCGGAAGTGCGCGCTGGATGCCATAAAATAAGGGATAGATTCCTGTAAAAAACATAAAAATGAAATCTTCCATAAAAATTGTATTAGAACACCCCAAAAGACTACGTACTTCTTTCTCTTTAATGTTTCCTTAGGAAACATAGATATCTTTAATATCTTAGAAAAACTTTTTTGGAACGCCTCTGTTCTTTTCAAGAGACCGTTGGACCAACAACGATGACCCAGGAAAGAAAAATTTCCCCTTAAACCACCCAACCAAGGCATTAAGAAGGTTTTTGCAGCCAATTATGGGCTCGCGTAAGTAGACAGTAAATATCCTTGTAAACCCCAAAAAGTGGATCTTTCCCTCGTTAATTACTGAAAAAGACAGATTTCGTGTCCTTAAGTAAGCGTATGACATCTGAACAATCTGAAAAAATTCGACCCGCATCATGTGTACGAAATAAGCTGGATCGTTCATAAGTCCCAAAAGGACCATAAAACTCCACCGAAAAACACACCCCCTAGTTTGTTTGAGAAGAAGCAGTGAGTGGTTCTTCGTGCCCGCTTCAGTTAACGAAAACTTGCCAAAGAACCCTTTCCGAACAAGACGAGTTTTTAGTAAAGAATGCGGAGAGTTAAAAAATTCTAATAATTATCTCTTCTAATAAAGCATAGGGCTCAGCATCGCAAACTTCGTAAAACTTGGTTCAATTTGCGATAATCGACGCAAAGACGCGTATGTTATTGTCTTTCTTTCGAACAATAACCATCGATTGAAGAGTATGCTGAAGTGGATGGTTTTCAATTATATTTAAATTGAATCATTTCATCCAACTCTTTCTCGACCGTGAGTTTATGAAAATGAATAGGTATTAGGTATATGTCTTACTCTGTATCGGATTATGAACGATCATATCCAGTATGATGTCATGTTCATTAATGACATGTGTTGTGTCCCAAGGAATGTCCTGGTTAAAGGACATCCTGAAATGATTGTAGCAAGAAGATACTTGTAGCAGTTCTCATCCATACCAAATTAGGAGAGAAACAGTAACGTTTCTTCTCTCCAATGATATTCCTTATCAGAATTAAATGGAATCACTGGAAGAGAAGGGATTAACCAACCGTCAGAAAAAGTAGTTTCCTCATCCTGTATAACTGACAAGGATGAGAAATGTCCCTGTGGGAACTGGAGAATCGTCCGCCCTACGCCCCTGGAAAATAGGCCTGCAAATAATCTAGTACGTCTCATGGAATTCCGTAAGCATATTTATATGGAAGGTTTTATGCCTTCCATCAATATTGACCAACATAGTCGAGCTCCGGGAAATTTTTCGAGACTATTGCATAATGGACCTTTCCATGCAATGATAAGTCTGTTCTCCCTAGAAGGATCAGTAACACAAAAAAGCTTTATTGTCTCTCCGGACAAAGTTGACGTAAGCGTCCTTCTTCTTATTATAGCGAATTGCCTTGCCTTTTCTTTGGCAAATTCGGAAGAATGAAGTTGCTAGCTTGCATGCTTCGATAATCTTATGCCTGAGAGCAATGACATACTCATATGAGGAAGATTATGTGTCATTTCAATATTATCGGGCAGTTATCAAATCGTGTAGCAAGGACATTTAAGGGGGCCGCGCGGTTGCGCGCGCCAAAGACAAGTTCAAAAGGAGAAAAAAAGCCTGTATGCTCGTTGGGGACCCTCTCTATAGGCAAAGAGAGCCGAGGGTCTAAAACCCAACTGTCCCAATCCTGAGGATGATCCCTCAGTAATCTTACCAAGTAAGTTCTTAAGTGTTCTATTAAGACGTTCAACTAACCCGTTAGACATTGGGTGATAAATACTGCTGAGAAGACCTTGTTTAATATCTAGGATAGACTTTTCACCTGCGACATAGTGTCTGATATAAATTGGGTTAGCGTGGTCTGACAATTTTCTATGGGGAAAACCCAAAAACGAAAAAATATAAGCCAAAGAGCGTCTGCCAATATCGGGCAGTAGATATGACTCTTAAGAGGTATAGCCTCTGGCCAACGAGTGCACACATGTCAACGCATGTTAGGATTTGAATTGATGTCCTCTGGCTGACTTAATCTTTAAAAGGCCAAAAAATAATATTGCCATCTTTTGAAAGCCGGCTGATTGAGTAGGAATGTCTCATGCAGCCTGAATAGGTGCAGCAATGTCGGTGGACCTCTAGACTCGAAGTGTCTTCTTGACAAATCTTGCAAGGTAGATAGGAAAATAAAATTCGTATGTCTTTATTTACGAATGGCCAAAAGAAAGCCGACCAGAACTCTCCGACTTAGTGCGAGAAAAAATCCATGGTGTCCAGCACACCCACTGAGAATGGTGTTGTGCATGTGTTGAAGAATTAAGGCTCTCATACTTTTGGGCACGAGAAATCAGCTGAGAATGCATAGACGCGTCTGAGGTGTTGGTACCATACGCACTAGTATACCATTTCTTTTATAGTGATATACGATTTTGCGATTTGTATTCTTATTCGGGATCAACACGTTTTTTTTTTAGCGAGAAGAAAGTATTAATTTAAAGAAGGATCCTTCTCCTTTGCAGTTTTTCACAAACGAGTCATGCTAAATCACCAAGTGATGCGTATCTTGGGCTACAGAACTTTCTACCATCAGTAGGATGAAGTTTGAAGGAATAAGAGCTGTGTGCTCTAGTTACAACTGCATTGGCTGTTTGGATATTATTTTCTTCCCAAGTCAAGCAAATTTGCTTGCGGGGTGCATTCCTTAACCCCGCGTTGAAATACGACCGAAATAGAAAATCCGCAATAGTTACAGGTAAAAGACACACTTGAACATCTCCCTAAAGAAGGTAGTAGCTATGAGAATAATATCAGTAGGATACTCTTCTCCAAAGTGCCGACCAAATGGTCACACATTATTTGATCACTTTTCCCTGTGGGCACTGCAAGGATCTATCAAGAGACTGCCCCTAACACCGATAGTGGTGCATCCAGAATCAAAAAGTACTTGAGACTGGATTAATCATGCTCACTAGACCTTTATAGTAAGATGAGGAGATCCTCCTCTCCCGTCATGCGCAGCTGTAGCAGGAAGTGCGTGGAAAGAGGATTACCACAAATTAAGGTCGATACAGTAGAAGGCTCGAACAACAATGTTGAAGCATTGGGGCATTCGGTGCTAGCTCCTCCAAAATCGTCGAAAGCAGAACGAACAGTAATAAGACATTTAGAGCTCCTACTATCGTTTACTTGATATACAGGCTTCTTTCCTGAGAACTCATGTTGTGTTAGGAAGTTTGCCTGTTGATAATATTTTCTTTTTTGTTATGTATCTAGGTCATCGCTCGATTATCATTTCCCTGTAATTGTCAATATATTGCCTACTGTAATCATTATTCTGGTTTAAATCCACAAAATCACCGTTTCCATAACCACCATCGTAAATATTCATGAACGGGCGAGGATAATTAATCTTGAGAAGAAAAGCTCCGGATAGTTTTTATTGTGATATTACCATTGCGAAAGGTGTCTATAATTATTAGCCCTAAAAATTACGAGGACTATCAGCTCACCGTCCAGTTCGTTGAAGAAGGACCATTATATGATGGATTAACTTTGATTCTTGAGTGTAATTCCTAGATTACTTTTCTTACTGAAATTTTGTGTTGAGCACCCGTTAACATTTATGATTGGAAAATTAGGGGCATAAGGTGTTGCTGAAGAGCAACTGGCAACCCCTCTTTCACTTTTAGAATTACTAAACGTAACATGGGGTTGCGCCAGTGACGTACTGGCAACAGTATTCCTCCATGTCATTTATTGTTTTATTAGGTTTACGCTCACGAAGAAAAAAGCAAGAAAAGATTCGTTTGACAGATGACATAACTTTGTCTCGAAGTAATAAGTCCATTAGGCCCTTCATATGTTTTCTCAGCTTTAGACAGCTCAAATCCAACGAGTGAATGTAAGACCGTATCTTCTTCGTAATAAAGTCAAGAAACTTACTCCCCATTTTCTGGCAACATTGTCCTTAAACGAAGACGAAATAATCTTCTTCGTTTAGTTGAAAAATATCGTTTTAAGCAAATGCTGCTCTGACAACATCATAGTTAGTTCTGTCATGTTCCTCTAGACTTTGCCATAGAAGAGTAGTTACTTGTTCCACGGTGGGCTGTAAAAAAATTGCATCAGTCTTTGGCATAATGTTCCTTTTTTTATCTTATGGCCGTATCGCATAAAAATTGAAATCTATCCAGGTAATCCGTTATGTCGTTTCTTATAGAGGAGGAGTTGAAATGAGGTAATTTAAGCTTATTAGCAATCTCCTTTGTCGTACTCGAAGTTGCTTGAGAAGCACCCATATTCGTCAATTTTAATTTCTCCTAACTCCAAAAAGTTTAAGAGTTTCTCCTCATCATGTTCCATTTGCAGTTTCTGTTTCTCTCTCTTTCCTCGGCTTCTCTGTCTAATCTTTTATTTTCCATTTCAATTTGCTGTTTCCTCTCATCAGCTTCTTCCTGCTTCTTCTTTTTTGTTTTTTCCCCCCTCCTCTGCTTTTTGCGCGCCTTGTCATATAGAGCAAGGAGCAAATTCTTCTAACTTTTCACCTGTCTTCCCAAGGGCTTTCCCTTGCTCAATAAAGAAGTCTAGTGTAGACATTCTGTCTAACTATGTGACATCAGATGTGAAAAATTAAATTACCTTAAGTCCCACTTCAATGGGAGACAAGTCTGTGAATACCAACAGGCGACTTGAAATACTTACTTCACTTTATTTCACTCTCTTTGAGAGACAAGTCTTAAGTCCCCCCAAGACCGGTGTATATTTACCTTTACCGTTTGTTTCTCTAATAATATTATCACCATCAATAACCCTCTATCTGAAAAGTGTATCACATAAATAATAATAATAATCCGCTGACCAAGTATAATAAGTATAGACTGTGTGTATGACAACAATATATATAGGATATCAGTTTTTTAACAAAAACAAGCATATAAACAAACGAAAACATTCGCAGAAGTCAAAAAAAATTATAAAGGCGAAACTAAGGAAAAAAATAATCACAAAGCATGTGATTAATAACTGCGATACGTAAAAACAAAACAAATGACACCACAGTGTATAAACATAAGGGTGTATAGAAAAAAAACAATAGAAAAGAGTAGGCAGACAAATACAAACAAATCAAATCAAAAAACCAAAGAACAGAGAAAATATGACAACAACAACGAAGATGGTACACTTCGTCACAACTAAACGTAAATAGCAACAAATGTCGTATGCAAATTCCACAAAGGGAAATTTTGCACGGTCCCCCCCTAAAAGAACACTGTTATAAGACCTCTGTCACGTGGTATACCCTATAACAGACGCCGCCCAACCAAGAAACCCGCAGAAATACACCACACTAATACCACAAGGCAATGTAAAACACAAAATAGCATATAATAGAATGTGTTACAAAGAAGGCTTAGCTACACACAATATAATGGTCACAGTTTTCCAAAAAATAAACTGCCACTTATCTTAAAGTAACTTTGCCTGGCCTTTTTGTCAAGACAGAAATGCAATGCAAGAACAGGACTGATTGGTTGATTCACCGTCGATGGTACCTCACGACGACAATATGAAGTGGTCTTCCAACTCACAGTTACCACGTCCCCCCTTCTTGACAAGCAGTTGAGACCAGATGATCCAACACTCAATAGTCTGCAAACTGTAAAATGTAAACGCCAGCCGAATTGTTTACATTGATAGCTTGCCAGAAATAGAACTCCTATAGTAGGAACCGTCACTTCACTTCTATAGCAGTTGTGGTCCACGTAGCAATAACATGAAGATGCTAACGTCAGTTCCCGTAGCAGCTGTGGTTCATGTAGCAACTATTATAGCAACGCTAACGTCCGTATTTATCAGTCTGGGTCAGGCAGTCGTCCGTATGACCTATTTATCAATGTTCTGTGTAGTAGAAAAACCCCACGAATCTGGCCCACCAGAAATGTTAAAGTTCAGATATGTATAGGACGATTTTCATACAGCAGAAATGAAATGTTACTGACTGGTATAGTGTTTTTGCTGCTATATTGTTTGGACTGCTTTGATTGTGTCAATGGATCAATGGGTGTTTCTGCATGCGTATGGAATCGTGCTTTTTTCGCGAATATATTTAATCTTGATGCAGTAAGATGAAAACTCAACGTAGGCACATCAACAAGTGCCAATACTGTGGTAGTCAAACTCGTTACTTGAAAATTGATACATTGTTTATTGACATCACATCATACGGGACGAGACATTCAACGTTGACGGTTAATAGGTAATTCAACATGATGATAGTGGACGTATGTCCTCAATAAAAATTCAAATAAATAGTCTCAGAAGAATCCTCAAGCAAATTCTGACCAGGTCTCTGAGTTAATACATCAGTAGTCATAAAGGTCATGAAGTAGTTAAGTACAAGGTTATATTGATCACGGTTGACCTTTCCTCAAGGACAGGAGATTCACATTATACTTGGTAGTATCTAAGATCCCGATCTTGAGTATGTTCATTTGTAAAGAAGTCCCCATTAACTAATCATTGTCGAACGTAGGTGCAGGTTCCTACTAAATACATTCTAGGCATGTAAAGTTACTTAGGCATTAATACTTGAATTACCTCTTGGATTAGCCGTGACTGACCCAACGGCTTCCCAATATTATATATACAACGGAGATCCACGGTAGTTACCGACGATCCCTTTGATAGGCATTTACAGGCATAAAAAATTATATCTTCAGCGGTGAATCCATTTCGGTACAGGCTAGTTACCTGTCATCGACTAGATACTCACGACTTTGGAGAACAATCATTATTATTATAATACTTACATACTTGGTTCTTCCAATGAATCGACACTTACGTGAACGACTACCGGCTACGACTGCTAATCCGCAGGGCCGGGTCTAAACATAAATACTTTACTCAAAACACGGGTTAGTAGAACTTGGGATTCTCGCTTCTCAAACCCACTTCTTCTTCTTCTTCCGTCCTTAGCCACCGACCGTCAAAGCAGTCAGTGGCCATTACGCCTAGTGGCGTCTTAGGGCAACAGCAGATAGGTTTTCTTTGCCATTGTTTCCCATCACGCCTATTGGCGTCATTAGGGCAACGGCAAATCAATCCATTTGCTGTTGTTTCCGTAATCAAAGTGACTGGCAAACGGGTGATCAGCCCGTTGGTTCTCAAACCTACACATGACGTCAACTGACTGTCTAGATACTCGCGCGAACGGGATAACCCCTATTCGCATTAGTGCACAACCGTGCGCTAATGAAATCAAACTCACCAATAATACTTACTATCATGAAAGTCAGTGCGTAACGTTTATTACAGAGGTAGGACCACATATTAATAATATTAGACTACCTTCATCTGTAAAGGACTGTAGAGGTCTACGAAAAGGGCTCTACAGATTCCTTACCAATCCCCCCAAAAAAATTAATTATATTAATTTTTTTCTTTACTACTCGAGGATAGAGGTGAGTCAAGTTTACATATTACTATTTTACAAATATATCATGATAAAAATAATAAAATATGAAATTCCAGTTAACTCAAATCAACAAAAGGTATGCATAAAAGCATACATCCACAATTGCACACCTTTCGTACAATGTGGTCAATGAAATAAAGTATCATATTAGAAATATTGAATTAAAACAAATGTAAACGCAAATACAAAGAAATGATGAGAAACCAATGAATAAACAGAAAAGTGATGGATATGTCTTTAAAATGACAAGTGAAAAAATGAAAAAAAATGAAAGAATACAATTTAAACACGTGTAAGATCAACGCACTTAACCGTGTCCCTAAGTCCTTTTGTGGTACTAATTAAAGTACTAATGTTAAATTAATGTGCTTAAATACAAATATTGATCAATCCACTTAAATATGGTATAGTTAATTACATTAATCATTATTTTAACTAACTAAGTATCTAAGTTTAATAATCTAATTAATTCATTTATTTCACTCTAATAATGTGATTAATTCCTTAAATAACGGAAGTTCCATTTTCCTGTTAGTGAACAGTTAATAATCTAACAAGTTCAGTTCCACGAAGAAATCAAAGTGCTAGAAATGTTATTTCGGTGAGAAAATATAATCCTTTTCCAACGTTATTCTCTCTTCAATGTCATAATTAAGTGAATGTTATTTTCACAAAGATAGTCATATACCTTAATGTTCCATGTTATTTTGATACATAAGCATTGTAGATTTCACTTGACTGAATGTTAATGACTCTTATAATCGAGGTATCACACGTAAAAAGTTACACTCGACGAACTGTCAGTGTCGAAGTTCAGTTGTCTTTAGTGCGCAGCTGCTAACTCGATTCATTCGGACATCTCGACAAAATGTCAGCGAGAACATTCTGTGTGCCAGGTATGGATCGAATCGTGAAACTATATGGTTGGAGAGCGATCGCATACCTAGTAGATTTGGCAGATTTCACGTCCTTTGTGTTGAGGGCAGTAAGCGCTTTTTGGTCTGATTCCACAATAAAGTGTGATCCAAGCAGGATATCTCTGGAGTTTGGTTATTGACCAAACAAGCCCGAGAAGTTCCTTATCTAAAACTGAGTAATTTTGTTCAGTCGGAGTTAACTTCCGTGACACATAGAGAACTGGATGCAAGGTGCCATTATATTCTTGTAGTAAGACGCTTCCCACGCCGTAATTAGAAGCATCGCTGCATAAGACAAATGGTAAATTCGCATTAGGCAACCTTAACACAGGAGGATCCGAAAAAAATTTCTTTATGATATCCAACGCGATTTGATGTTCGTTAGACCACCGAATCACGTTAGCTGCACCCTTCCTAAGTAATGAAGAGAAAGGAGCAGTAATGGACGAAAGATGTGGTATGAATTTCCCATAGCATTGTACTAGTCCTAGTAGAGATCGCACTTGTTTCTTTGTTTTAGGTGTGGAGATGTTAAGGATTTTAGAGACATTACTGTCCTCTGTATATAACATACCGCGACCAATACGGTGCCCCAAAAAAGAAATATCGTAAAAACCCACAAATGCCTTTGATGGCTTAGCAGTTAAGTTATGATATTGTAACGTGGACAGTAATGAGTTTAATCCTTTTAAATGTTCTTCCCATGAGTCACTAAAAGGACAAATGTCTCCTATGTACGCAATGACGTTGGGATGATGAGATAGGATTCGACGCATCATGCGTACGAACGTGGCAGGAGCGTTAACTAACCCAAATGGCATAAAATTCTATTGGAATAGGCCCCGTGGCGTCGAGAAAGCAGTGAGTGGTTTTGCCCTTTCTGTCAATGGTACTTGCCAATAGCCCTTTGACAGATCAAACTTAGAGAAGAAAGTAGAATGAGATAATTTTACTAATAAATCTTCTAAAAGTGGCAAAGGTTCGGCGTCAAATTGTGTGACTTTATTTAATTTTCTGTAGTCTACACATAGACGAATGTTATTATCTTTCTTTCTAATTATCACCATAGATGAAGCATATGGTGACAACGATGGTTCAATTATGTTTAATCGAAGCATCTCATCTAATTCCTTTTCGACCTTATCTCTAAAGTGTAAAGGTATGGGATATGGACGAATACGGATAGGTGTTTCATCAGTTAGAAGAATATCATGCTGAATAGCTGACGTATGACCTGGAATGTCAGTGAGAACATTATCATACGCTTGAAGTAGTGATGAAACTTGCTGTCGTTGATCAGTCAAAAGAGAAGAAGAAATAGTGACATCATTCCAGTTTTCCGTGGAATGAAGAGGTACAACTGGTATGGGCAATTGTACATCTTGAAAAGAAGACTCTTCTTCTTGTATGTAATGTTAAGATGTATGTATATAAGCATTACCTCGTCATCTACACAAGCACACACATGTTTCAGAAAGCACTCAGTAAAAGCATGTTCAGTTCGTAGCCATGTTTATTTACAGAATATCGTACATGTCAAGATTCGCATTATATTACAATGTGTGGTTCGTACTTTAATGTATTCATATTACATCCCCCCTTTTTTGAAAAAAAAAATGTGTGCAAACATTTCCAACGAAATGTTTCATGTGAGAAAGGATAAGTATGTGTAATGCTCAGTGTAAGTATATATGTCACTGTCTGTATCGGCTGGGAGGTGTCACTGTACGGCCAGAACGAGTGGTGTAAAGTGCTGGTGGTTCTGCGGAAGTCCCTGGTTTAGCTTGAGTTGGTTGTGATTTCGGCCTTGGCGCTTGTTGGTTTTGTGGGGCACCAAGGTCTGGAGTTACTGTATTGTCTGTTGAAAGCATGGGAATTCTCTGTTCTGTTGTATTCTGTGGGATTTCTCTTATGTCCACTCTGTTTCGCCTCAGGAGGTTGCTGCTGCTGTCTGGTCTTAAAGTATAGCTCCTGGGTTCAGGGTTTCTGGAAATGATTGTTGCTTTTGACCATGTGTCATTGTTGTGGTTGTAGGTAGTCAACATGCTGACCAGGATATAATGGTGGTAAGTCTTTAGCACATTTGTCATAGTTGGATTTCTGAACTTGCTGACGATGCTGAAGTTGATCATATGTGCTGTCTCTATGTTGTGGACGGAAGTGGACCTTAGATGGTAGGAGGTCTTTAATTCTTCTATCAAACTTAAGTTCTGCTGGACTGTCGATCTTACTGTCTACCGGTGTTGTTCTCCATCTCAAGAGTGCTAGGTGTACATCCTCTGTTCTTGTTTTCTTCATGATTGACTTGATAGTTTGTATCTGTCTCTCAATGAAACCATTAGATTTAGGGTATCTAGGTGATGATGTTGTGTGTTTGATCTTCCAGTCCTTAGTGAAGTTTCTGTATGCTTGACCTGAGAAATGTGGACCGTTGTCTGATCTAATTTCATCTGGGATGCCAAACATGCTGCAATACTTCTTTGTAATGTCTGCAATAACAGCTGATGGTGAGGGTTGTGGAAGTTTCTCAATGATGGGAAATTTGCTGTAGTAATCAGCAATAATAAGATAGTCGTTATTGTCGATTGAGAAAATATCAGTTCCTATAATGCTCCAAGGGCTCAATGGTATGTCTGATGGTATGAGAGGTTCTCTGCACTGCCTATTTTCATGTTCTTGGCAAATTGAACAGTTTTTACATAGTGTTTCTATGTCCACTTGTTTATCTGTGGCCAGTAAACATCTTTCTTTGCTCTCAGTTGTGTCTTCACAATACCAAGGTGACTATTATGGAGCTGTTTAAGGATGATATCGCGTTGTGTTTCTGGTACAACAATGCGATCTCCTTTAAGGATCAGACCATCTTCGATGCTTAACTCGTCCCTCATCGAGTAGTATGGACGGATGTGTGTTGGAACTTCCCTGAAAGAGCTTGGCCATCCATGGTATATCAGTTCTTTGAGAGAGTTAAGGATAGGATCTCTCATTGTGTCTTCTCTGATGTGTTCAAGCCGATTACCGCTAAACTTGACAAAATCAACTTTGATGTTTGGGGTAAGATCTGCTGTCTTGTTGGGGTTTGGTAGTCTGCTGAGAGCATCTGCAAGACCTATATCCTCTTTAATGTTGTTAATAGTTACCACACTCAGCTTTTCGCACATTGGTAAAACCAAAATTGCAGGTCCTTCAACATCTACCAAGTAAAATGTTGACAATGTCCATTCAGAGCCTCTGTATGAACATTCAAGTGTTACTGCTCCAAAACAGTCTATACTTGTACCATTGTAAGCTCTTAGCTTTGTCCTGCCACTCCTACTTTTTACATCCCTTGTGGGAAATCCTTGCTCATCCACCTTGTCAGGCATGATCTGTCTGAATATTCTTAAGGGTAGAGTGTTACCTTGGGCACCTGTGTCTATCTTGAACCGAATGTTTCTTTCTTTGTGCATTTTAATTCCTGGTATTCGGAATTGTACCTTGCACAAAGCCTGCGTTCTCTTTGGTTCATTACTGAAAGTTAGTATCTTCCCAGTATCAAAAGTGGAAGGATCACTTTCTTCACTGGAGTAAAGGTCCTCAGTCATCATAAAGTGCGTTTGTTTTCATGCCTCTCTGCTGTCAAAGTTGTGTTTGAGCACAACTGTCTTCTTTCCTCTTGAAACATAATGTTATCCAGTGGCCCCTCTTTCTGCAGTAATGACATGTAGAGTCTTTAGCTGGACAGTGGTTTTTTGTATGTGGTTTAGGCCACAACATTTACACATAGCACCTCTGCTTGTGTTGTGTTTTTCTTGTTGCTTCGAACCAGTTGCTTTGTTTTTGTTTGGGTTTTATAGCATTTTTACTGCATCCACCTGGGCTGTTACTGTACCTTGCTGAATTTGTTTAATGTTTAGTGCTTGTGCCCATCGTGTTTTTCCTGCCTTCATCCAGAAGTTGTTTGTAAATTTAGTGTATCACTCTGGCTCAGTATCCATTTCTGGAACTCTGGCATTGTGGTGAGTGCTGAGAAGGATTGTTCTGTTCGATAATTCGCTCTTTTTCTTCTTCTTTGTTAAATTTACATACACTTGTTTTCTCCTTGATGCGAGTGAAAAAATCATCTAGACTTTCACCAGGTTTCTGTCGCAGGTGGTGAAGTTCTAATCTTGCCGCTCTAAAGTTCGTGTGCTTTATTATCAGACGTTTTTTTCAAAATCCAGTCCAATATGGCTGCGGGGTCTGTCGCCGACTCCACAGGCATGGCGGTAGCAAAACTGTTGTAAATTTTCAAACCTTCATCGTCCAATGCTTCTAGGATATATGGAGTTAGGGTTTGTCCTTCCAGACCAGTGGTCTTGGAATATAGATCTATGCGTTGGCGCCATAACAAGAAAGCTTCACTCTTATCGTTTTGACCGGCGAATCTCATTTGCGGTGCGTTGCGATATTGTTTCGCCGCCATGGCTGACTTCGATGACGAAAATTAGCCGAATACTGTACTCACGTGTTATCGTGTAGCTGTTTTGCGTCAGTCCGGTATCGACCGCTGCCACCATGTAATGTTATGATGTATGTATATAAGCATTACCTCGTCATCTACACAAGCACACACATGTTTCAGAAAGCACTCAGTAAAAGCATGTTCAGTTCGTAGCCATGTTTATTTACAGAATATCGTACATGTCAAGATTCGCATTATATTACAATGTGTGGTTCGTACTTTAATGTATTCATATTACATTGTATAACTGACAAATTAGTATAGTTGTGAATGTGAGGAGAAGGATCGTCAGTCGCCTGAAATACTGATTGTAAATAATCAGGACGTGAATAATACACTTTCAACATGTTAATGTGAAAGGTTTTGTGTTTTCCGTTAATATCGACGATGTAGTCAACATCGGATATTCTTGAGATGATCCTAAAAGGACCTCTCCATGTGATCAGTAGACGATTGTTATGAGAAGGCAGTAAAACAAAAGCCTCGTCACCAGGAATAAGCTGGCGAAGACGTCTATACCTGTTTGCAAATAGACGAGCTTTTTCTTTAGACTCTTCGGATGATGCAGTAGCTAACCTACAGGCATCTATTATTCTCTTTCTCAAAGAGATCACATATTCATATGAGGATTGAGTTTCCTCAGGTATATTATCTTCAACCAATAAATCATGGATTAAAGACATTGGTCCGCGTGGTTGTATGCCAAAAACTAACTGGAAGGGAGAAAACCCAGTGGTTTGGTTTTGCACCTCGCGATACGCGAAGAGAGCAGCGGGTAGGACCCGGCCCCACTCCTGAGGGTGATCTTGAGTCATCTTACCCAACAAATGCTTAAGTGTCCTATTCTGTCTCTCAATTAACCCATTGGACATCGCATGGTATATTGAACTGAGAGATCTATCTATACCCAATGTCTTCATAACCTGTGACATGGATTCGGAAATAAACTGGACACCATGATCCGATAGGATCTTACGCGGAAAACCAATGCGTGAAAAGATCAGCATTAAGGCTTCTGCAACACTGGCAGATGAGGTGTTCTTAAGAGGTATGGCCTCAGGCCAACGCGTACACATATCGATACAGGTAAGAATATGTGTATGTCCTCTTGCAGATGGCAATATAGGACCAATGATGTCGATCGCCATTTTATCAAATGGTCTAATAGGTATGTCCGCAGCTTGGATAGGAGCATCATGATATGGACCCCTTACTTTAACTTCCTGACATGTCACGCAGG
Organism: Oreohelix idahoensis; assembly: GCA_024509875.1. Taxonomy (NCBI): domain Eukaryota; kingdom Metazoa; phylum Mollusca; class Gastropoda; order Stylommatophora; family Oreohelicidae; genus Oreohelix; species Oreohelix idahoensis. Next base: position 146,595 of record JAMPIV010013859.1, on the reverse strand, counting down.
AACGACAATAGAGATTAACATCCCTATGAACGCCAGGCCAATAGAATGCGGATAGCACTCTAGATTTGGTTCGCGAAAACCCCATGTGACCTGCGCATTGTGAATCATGAGCATGTCGTAATATTCTAGGTCTCATAGAAGACGGGACCAGAATTTGTGAACGCACCAATGAATCTGTTTCTCTTATTAATCTAACTAAAATACCTTTTTTAAGAGCAAATTGGTGTCTAGACTTTGCAATTGTGTTGTTATTATTTCTCTTAGTCGCCAATTGAAAAAATCTCTGCAACGAATAGTCATTTTTTTGTAAATTAGCAAACAGCTCCCTTGAAATAGGAGAATCATCATCATTACTATTATGAACCGTAGGTTCAGAAGTTGATTCACGCGACAATTCAGTAGCTTGCGCTCTGGTAACCACTGCATTTGCAGCATGAATATGTCACTTTTCCCATTCATTAATCTGCTCTGGTGTACACTCTTTTATACCGTGTATACAACCAAGGATCACATCGCTAACTGGATTCTGCAGAAGACAGGCATGGATCTTCCCTGAAAAGAAAGGTGTATGTAAGTTAATGATGGCTGTAGGGAAGGTTTCCACAGTTCCCCCGAATGTGACACACTTGACCACGTTGCCTGTGGCAAAGGAGGGGTCGATTAGAGAGTTCCGCACTCCCACTGTACTGCAGCCTGAGTCAAACAAGATATAGCAAGGAATAGAGTTGACGTATCCTCTGTTAAATTTTAAACACCCCTTTCCATGGTGAACTGATGCAGAAGTAGCTGTACAAACTGCTGGTAGACTTGGTAAAATGTGCACGCATCGCAGCGTTGTGATCGCCTTGGGCTGGAATAGCGTTGAGCATTCTTGACATGTCTTTACCTGTTCTAGATCGATACAAGACATAGCGTTATGTTGATTAACATTATTATCTTTATCTTTGTTAGTTTGTGCTTCAATTGAAGCAACATTTGAATGTTGTCGTGGCGTGCTCGACGATCTATCTCTACGTCGCGATCGAATTTGACTGTTGTCATTAAAATTGCTATAATTACTGTTTCTGCCATCATTAAAATTTGGATGAGTCCGCCAATGAAAGTTATCACTGTTGTGATGTTGGCGAAATGACTTATTCATAAATCTATTTCTATTTTCAGGATGATGTGATTGAGATCTCCAATGTTGTTTATTATTATTACCTTGATTATATTTAGGATTGTTGTTAATAAAATCTCGAGATCTGTGAGATTGACCCCATGATACATTAAATGGAGCAGATTGTTGGTATTGTTTCCCCTTTTTAAAATGACCAAAGTCGAAATTATTATTACTTCCCCTTTGAAAATTTCTATCGCTACTCATCGAACGATTTCTAGGGAAATTGTTTTGTTGCATAGCGAAAGCAACGGGTAAATCGTCCTTAAGCTGCGCATTGCTGACATCCATGTTGGGATGAGCTTTGCAGAAATTTTTACAATGTTCTGACATTTCTTTTATATTACCAGGCTTACGTTCATGTAGAAACGCAAGAAATGCAGGACTTACTGCCGATAAAACTTTATCTCGTAATAATAAGTCGAACATACCTTCATACGATTTCTCCACCTTGGATAGTTCAATCCATCTTTCCAAGGTAAGACGTATTTGAGAAAGAAAATCATCAAAATTCTTGCTAGATTGTGGGAGCATAGACTTGAACTTAATTCTGTATTGATCTTCTGTCATTTGAAATTGGTTTAGAAGAGCGGCCCTAAGAGCATCGTAATCATTTTTATCTATAGAGCTAGTAGTGTGATAAACAGCCATTGCCTCTCCTGTAAGTAATCTGGATAAGTGGGTGCAATATAATGATTTGTCCAAGTTGTACGACCTGCATGTAGCCTCAAATCTGTCCAAAAAGAATAACACATCGTCGGTCGGTGGAGTAAACTTTGGCAATTTGAGATGAACCTCTCTAAAATTCTCATGTCTAAATGAAGACTGGCCTTCCTGAATCTTTTGTGTATTACATTCACTTGACAACCTTATTCTATCAAATTCCAATTCGGCAACTTTCAAATCATGCTGACGTTTCCTTTCATTCTCGTCTGTCTCAAGTTGAAGCCTTTTTGTATTTTGTTCAGCTATTAATCTTCTTTCTTCCATTTCCTTTTGTTTAACTTCTATCTCCTTTTGTTTAACTTCCATCTCAATTTTAAGTAGCCTTTCTTTTTCTGCCGCATCTCTTTTAAATTTTTCTTCAGCCTCGAATTTTTTCTGTTCGGACTCACGCTGAAATCGTTTCTCTTCTAATTCAGCGACCAATCTCATTTTTTTCTCATTTTCTGCAGCCTCAAATTTCATCTTCTTTTCATTTTCCTCAGCCCGTTTCTCTTCTAATTCAGCGGCCAATCTCATTTTTTTCTCATTTTCTTCAGCTTCAAACTTTTTATGTTCCAGTTCTATCTGAAGTTTTTGTGATTTTAATTTTTCTGCCTCTAATCTTTGAGATTCCAACCTTTGAGACTCTTTGTATTCCGCCATAGCAAATGTTCTGATCTCTTCAGGAGGTATATTAAGCGCCTTAGCCTGCTTAATAAAATAATCTAAGGTAGACATTATTCAATATTATTCTGTAATAATTCTACTTAAAAGTGTTACTATAACGAGTGGTCTTCGTTCCTGTCCTAGAACGGTAAATTCAAGTCATATAATAGGCAATTATATTAATAATTAATAAAGTAATCTATGCAATGAAATGTTATGAAAGCAATAACGTGACAGACAATAGGAACAATACTGACAAGACAAAATAATCAAAGACAATTGAAAACAGTCGCAGAAATCCAAAAAAAATAAAAATGTGAAACTAAAATAGAATGTCGTAAAAAATTACGATGATAGCTGCGATAATATAATAAACAAGACAATTGACAAGACAGTGTAAAAACATATGTTTTGTAAAAAACTGAACAAAAGTCAGGTGAGAAGGACGCATAATACAAACAAGATACATTATAAAACTAAGGTACGAGTAAAAATAACTGTGAAAACAACAATTAAAACTTGACGGAACAGCTAAACAGATACTATCATAAGAAACAAGTAGCGATCGAAACTACAGCAAGGTTTCTAGCCTTGAACCGGAATTATCGCTCAATTGAAACTTATAAATCAAACCCTATAGAACATCTGACAAAGAGCCCGAATCGGCTTCGAGATGAACCTCGTTTGTCAGATCGACCTCCCTACCGCCCACGTAAACACATAGAACATGGAACATGAAACATGAATAAAAAGTAGTGGACATATTACTAAGCCAAGGCACAGCTAAACGTAAAACGGTGTAATAACAACACGACGTTTTTACTTATCTCAACTGGCTAAAAAAAAGGATATCCCTCGCATCCGGGACTGCATGTTTGAGTCATCTACTTGAAGTACTGTAATGACGGAGTCCAATGTTGAAACTTGAAAGTTAAAGTCCCTGGGTTGTCCTTGACATAGGATGCCCGTTAAAATTGCTGCAAGGTCCAGGATGTTGTCGCCTTGAAAGACAGCATACTTCTATTCAACCGAGTTTGAATGTAGACTTGAGTTCAATTCCGCTACTGAAAACTGGATATTTTCAGAGCACACTGCGCCGCCATATTGTTGATGCTGCTATATTGTTGGGACTGCTTTGATTGTGTCAATGTCAATGGGTGTTTCTGCATGACTACTGAATCGTGCTGATTTCGCGAATATATTTAATCTTGATGCAGTAAGATGAAAACTCAACGTAGGCACATCAACAAGTGCCAATACTGTGGTAGTCAAACTCGTTACTTGAAAATTGATACATTGTTTATTGACATCACATCATACGGGACGAGACATTCAACGTTGACGGTTAATAGGTAATTCAACATGATGATAGTGGACGTATGTCCTCAATAAAAATTCAAATAAATAGTCTCAGAAGAATCCTCAAGCAAATTCTGACCAGGTCTCTGAGTTAATACATCAATAGTCATAAAGGTCATGAAGTAGTTAAGTACAAGGTTATATTGATCATGGTTGACCTTTCCTCAAGGACAGGAGATTCTCATTATACTTGGTAGTATCTAAGATCCCGATCTTGAGTATGTTCATTTGTAAAGAAGTCCTCATTAACTAATCATAGTTGAACGTAGGTGCAGGTTCCTACTAAATACATTCTAGGCATGTAAAGTTACTTAGGCATTAATACTTGAATTACCTCTTGGATTAGCCGTGACTGACCCAACGGCTTCCCAATATTATATATACAACGGAGATCCACGGTAGTTACCGACGATCCCTTTGATAGGCATTTACAGGCATAAAAAATTATATCTTCAGCGGTGAATCCATTTCGGTACAGGCTAGTTACCTGTCATCGACTAGATACTAACGACTTTGGAGAACAATCATTATTATTATAATAATTACATACTTGGTTCTTCCAATGAATCGACACTTACGTGAACGACTACCGGCTACGACTGCTAATCCGCAGGGCCGGGTCTAAACATAAATACTTTACTCAAAACACGGGTTTCGAACTCCCAAAGCTTCATTAGTAGAACTTGGGATTCTCGCTTCTCAAACCCACACATGACGTCAACTGACTGTCTAGATACACGTGCCGACGGGATAACCCCTATTCGCATTAGTGCACAACCGTGCGCTAATGAAATCAAACTCACCAATAATACTTACTATCATGAAAGTCGGTGCGTAAAGTTTATTACAGAGGTAGGACCACATATTAATAATATGAGACTACCTTCATCTGTAAAGGACTGTAGAGGTCTACGAAAAGGGCTCTACATATAGGTACCAATGTTATGGACTTGTGTGTTGACGATCTGCTTATGTAGTACTGCCACTAACACGTAACAAGGCTTGCCTCTCTCCAGTACAGTGTTAAGTTGTCCAGGTCAGGTTGCCAACTATTGGGGCGCTGACAAGGGGGATGTTGACACTAACTCAGACACCATGTATGGCTGTAAATGTGTAGTACTGGAGATGTGGAGGTGTTGACATCATGTGCGAGGGTAGGATACAGAAGACGCGAAGGTGTATATGATTCAGAGACTACACAATACATCCATCTATCCACATGAAGAAGTCAATGACGTGTTGTGAACGACTGGTCACGTTACAAGCATTTAATATCGGACATAGACGACGTTACACTCACAGTCACTTCACAAGGTTGCAGCATAGTTCATGGTAATAATAATAAAGATGGTGATGACATCTAGCATTCAAACATATAGAGCATCTATTACAACAGGACATTAACTGCCTGTCAGTTCGATGTTCTAGTTGTAATCTCATCCAGTTATGACTGACTGAACACGTCAGTTTCCCTGTAGACTAGCCGCACAGCAAAAGGCGGGCTTTCAAATATGCCTAACAATAACAATAAGGCTGCAATTCAATTGGCATAATACGCCACGTACATCTTCTCTTGCTGAAAAATATTGGCCAAAATGGCGGGCCTCTATCTGTAACCAGCTATGTATTCCTCAAGGTAGGCATGATCATCCATGCACAAGTATTACCGCCAACCTGCGGTTTCCCTCAATGTATGTATATATATATCATCATCATTGGGCTTCTGTTAAAAAAAGTAGATAAATAGTTTTAGGATGGCTCCCTTGAGCACACCTAATGGATTCCGTATCAAAGCAGTCTGTGAGCCATACTCACAGCCAAGTAGCCTTACAATGTTCTGCATACGATGCGTAAAGAGTAATAATAAAGTCTGTATTACCTTTAACAGAATCCAGGAATACACAATTACCAACTGTCGTCATCCCTCGACGAACAGAATATCTTTGGGGAAAATACTGACAGTACAGTTACATCACAGGCTTAACTTCCCCAAGATAAGGTAGAGAAGAACTATGGACATCTTGTCCATCAGAACCCAAGATCTCCACTCCCCCACGGAAGTCTATCAGTTTTTTCTCAAAAACTCTGCGCATGAGCAGACAGCCCCGAACTGACTACTTCTAACCTTGTCTTGAGACAGATCAACAACAATGAACGAAACAAAGGGAAGATAATCCCTAATCAACCTGTCACAGCAAAGTTAATACTTAGTTCTCTAATTTTGATCATACAAAATAATATCAAATAGATTGACATTTATAACCCCGCCAAAAACGACAGCAACATGTACGTCTCCAGGAAACTTACTGCAACAGAACAACGTTACTCTGTTCTCGACCGTGAACTTTTGGCCTTGGTTTGGTCTATGCTAAAACTTCAAAGATTTCTCCTCGGAGCCCACTTCATCGTGGTGACCGATCAAATGGCTCTTACTGCGTTACAGAGCAGGGACTTAAAGAGCTCCAAATCGACTAGATACGCAATCGCCCTACAGCCATTCCATTTATCAATACAAGCACTCTGGGTTTCCGACAATGTCATGGCCGACATTCTGTCTAGATGTCCACAAGGATCTTACGGCCGCTGATCCACTAATCTTGTGCCGCCATTGCGCTGCTACATAATCGCTTTTGTACTTCTGATTTAAGTTGCCGCCACCAAGTGCTACCTTTTTCGCTTGTGTATATGTCTATTTTGTGCACATTATTTGTGACTAGACTTTTCTGACTTTATTATCATATTTCAATATGATGGTTTTTCTGCCGATTTCTGATTTATTTTAGATGATTGACTTATTAGTGTGTTATTGTCTCGATGATATAGAACAGTCGCCACGGAACTATCCGCGATTAGTGTCACTGCATTTTACTTCGAACGTACTAGTATTTGACTCTTCAGCGAGTGTTTAATTACTGACATTATTATATTGGAATGTTTCATTACGGAAAACTTAGTTTGCGCAACAGGAGCACCTAATTTGTGCGCGTGATTGTTTCATATTACCATAATTAGTGCTTAATGATTTACTTAACTTACTTTATTTCTCCCATTACACTCTTTTCGGAGTGTTGCTTTCTTCTCGTGTCTTAATTTGTGCATTGTTTTTTGTTTCATTCTGTTTTCCTACACTTGCGTTTATGCTCATATATACATTCATTACACAACTCGTTTTTTTAAAAATAAGGTTGCCATGTTTTATCATCTTTGTTGATTACTGCCACTTGTTTCATCTTTTATGATCATTCTTCACCTCCTGTTATTTCATTTGCTCATCTCAATTACTACTTATTGGTTTTATATTTTGTACATAGTTGATCTATGTCTCCTTTCTTTTGTTTGAATTTGGAATTTAATTCTCTTTCCACACTTCCGTACACTATTATTATTTTCTTACTAATGACTTCACATATATGATAGTTATCTGTTGTTAGATTGATGGAATTTGGTTGACCTTACTGTTTTCTTCGGTATAATATTCATTTAATAACATACTTCGCTTTTTTTTCTCCGCGGGTCGATGTAAACTCCCCATACTGGCCATCAGCCGTTACCGGTGTATCTTTCTTATTGTTGATGTGAATGTCTTGTGGGCCGTCGCTTTGTTATGGACATTAAGACAGGACACTAATGCAACAGCAACGACTGGGTCATAAGGCTGACTAACTGGTAATAAATGTACACTGGACCCATTGTTGGAGGTACATTGACGCTACACTTTTTTTATACGAAGACTTGGACATCGACATCATGGGTGTAGCAATCATCAATTGCAATAATGGCAGGTACAGCTCATCAGTATAGTGTTGACAGAAAATATATATGGGCCTATCTCATAAACGACTCGGACTTTGATTGACTTCGACGGCCGTTACCATACGAAGGTCAGCGGAAGCCATTCGGCCATCAAGTTGCGTGAGGCATGGATTTACAAATATAACCTTGTTAAAAGAAGCGTGAGCATAAATACATTTCACTGACGATCAATGACTTCTCCAAGCGTTCTGTTGACACACTAGCAATCGACACCACTGGTTTATTGAAGCTCTACAACTACTGACGCTGGAGGGACCATACCCCAGGCTTGGTACAGTAATGAGCCAAATTATGGCTGAATCTTCATAATATATATTCTTGGCACATCGGGCACAAGGACAGCAATTTCATCTCATCGATGAATATTAATATAACACGGTCGGGTCCTCCATAGACTTCGGATAAGACCCCGGGCCAAAAATCATGTCTCCACAAGACCAATAATATATCATTCTGCCTCAAGCATCATAACTCGATAGCAACAAATCACCGCGACAAATCACGTCATATTACATTCAACCATCGTGCGCGGTGGCACGCAAAGAATAATACATGCAATTAATTTAGATACGCTCACATGTGTGGCTATAAAATACTAGATCCGCATGTGAGGATCTCAAACACTTAACTCCCACGCGAAAAGAACTTAACAGTTAGTTTTTAAACAGAAACAGAGTAGCATACTATCACCAAAAGTCCTTTTTAAACTGGAGTTTAAACGATACATTTGCAGCGAAATTTTAATTACCCATATCAAATGTGATTTAACCAAGATAAATTACTTGTCTGTTCATGTTTTGATAGTTCCTATTTGAAGCATGCTGCTAAAAATTTTCAGCAATGTATTTTTTCTATAATATACCGTATCTATTTTATATTACAGTTTCTGTATTCTGTTAATGTTATTGCGTAACAATGATGACATTTTAAAACTTGAAAAAAAATATCTTTTTGCACTTTTTCAGACTTTCATATCTTCTGTTGTAATTATTGTTCCATGTTAGTTTTTAAACAGAAACTTAGAGTAACATACAAACTATCACCAAAAGCCACTTTAAAACTGGAGTTTCCAACGTTAACTTTGCAGCAAAGGTTTAATTACCCGCCATCGAATGTTTAGTGTGCTAGGACTGGAATTCCCGAACGCCGGTAAGAATTTGACCCCGTGACCGAACGGTAGCAGAAAATAAAGCGGGTAACTAAAAGCGCGCTGACAAACAGCCGTGCACTACGTGCCTACAACAGTTGAATATCTAGTTTAAGAGCTCGATATCTAACCACTACGTGACATTAACCGTAAAAGATCTAGTTTTAGAACCCTATATCTAACCACTACATTCCAACAACAATGGAAGATCTAAAATAGCCGGTACTTAGCAGTAGTCTGAATAGTTTCTTATTGCTGAGAAAATTATATTCCTTGCACTCTTGACTTGTTTTTGTTACAGCTTTAAACAATTGACATGCGTTTCTCCTTTTTAGGTTTGTATCCCAAGCATAACCCAGAAGGAAGGCAAAAGAGAGGCTGACCATAAATAAAGTGGCGGAGAACTCGGGAAACTGAGATGTAAAGCATAAGCCAGAGTTGGAACATAACACGAAGGCCAGTTGCTAACCAAGCAAAGTGGAGAGTTTGTTAGATTGAATATGTTTTCATTTACATCTACTTTGGTTGAAAAGCTTTAAAACGTTTATTATTTGTTACCGTAAATATGTTTACATAGACATTTACCCTGGTTTGTAAATGCACATATTATAATTAGAATGTACATCATTTCTTTCACTATTCCCTCCCTGCTCCATATGGAACTTGGTACTACCTTTGCATTTAGTTCCCTTTAAGAAACTAGAGTTAACGCTGTCACCAGCCCTTGCCGTGGTGGTTCATGAAATCATCATTCTATATGCTGAGGTTGCGAGCCTCAAATTACATGGTCATTCACTAGCAATTTTCACAAATTAATATTCTTATGCAACTTATGCCAATCTTGCTCACAGATTGTTTGCTCAGAGAAATAAAGGCACATGCAGAGGCCTTTTACACGTGTTTTTTGTTGTCGTTACTTTAACAATAAGTTTCCACTTTGACTCCGTGTTTTCAGTTTCCTCAAATCCCGGTTTTCCTTATTAAAATGAAAGAGATTTCCTGGGCTGTTTAAGTCCTTTAAAATGCTCAAACAAAGTCCGGTCTGATAAATGAAATTCTGATTCTAACTCTGGCAGTCTGGTTGTCGTCTTGGCACGCTATTCTCACAGTGTCTTCATCTGGCTAAAGGGTCAGATTATATAATCCCCTTTGCCTCTCACGTAGTTGTTGGTTACGTGTTAGGCAGGATCCAATCAGGAATTTTGTGGTTCCTCTATTTCGAACCGCTGCCAATCCTTTCGAAACTGCATATTTAGGTACGGTAATTCAAAATATTCCACCAGACAAATCCTGTGCGTGATGCAAAAGGTCACGTCTCCCATATATGGAAGTGACAAGTCCGTACACTATTTCGACAATGTGTTTCAGATGTAACATCATACTTTGATCTAAAGTAATCTGTTTCGTAAAAGTCGGACAGGAAACGATTTTGTCATTCGTTTCCGACGAGTGTACGTATGCCTCTGTCTGTGGGCGAGTAATTTAATATCCTGGCACGGCTTGAGCAAACAAAACTTGACTCTTTACAATCTTGGCAATTGCGACACTTTCGCCTTATATATGCTTAACCGATGCTGGACCGATTTTAGTGTTAATCTGTAGTCTGATATTAGCCACACCCAAGATCAACCAACATGACTGTCCATCAATATTATCTCATCAGTTCCTTTTCCAGCATGCAGGAACGGGTAACCAAACACACATGACGACTTATCACTGAGAGGAGTGAAAGAGTGTTTAAAATACCAAATATCTGCTACATAGCAGAGAAATAAAAGGGTGCCGACCATTGAAACGCACGTAATAGTCAGTATAACAACTGCCGCAGAATACGGCCGTAGTGGATAAAAGAGCGACCCAAGTATGCATAACAGATATCAAGGAGGACCATGTGTAGAACATAATACGCTGTAGTCAAGTTTGTGTAGTACCGTTGCCTGATTTTAAAAAAATAAAAAGCGTGTGTACATCAATATTCCACTCTAGGACACTTTCATTTTTGAAGGACATGTTGGCACCAGCTGTCAGAACCCACTCGGCGAAAGATACAAAACAGGCGGTGCATTATTTGTGTGCACAATTTGATTAAAAAAAATGTTTAACACATTTACTGAGGCAGCTGGGAGCATATAAGAACACCTTTTTTTCAAAGTGACATGTCAAATGTATTAAAACATAATTTTCAATTACGCAATCGATTTTTATTGTCAGAAAAAAAACATTATTGGAAAACCGTACCTTCTGATTCGGAACTATTTTACAGTTAACGTAATGTGGTTTGCTTTAAACTAAAGTGCCATATTACGCCACTCGTAAAATCTTCTTCTTCTTCTTTGATCCATAACCGCCAACCGTCAAAGCAGTCAGCGGCCATCACGCCTGGTGGCGTCTTGTAGGGCAGCAACAAATTGATTCCACTTTGCTCGGTCGGCGGCCATCCTTCGTACAGTGCCCCAACTGTGGTTCATTCTTTGCATCTCAGCTTCCACAGTTCTCCGCCAAGTTGTTTTTGGTCGGCCTCTCTTTCGCTTTCCCTCGGGGGTCCATAGCATAGCTGTTCTTGCGATGGTATCAGGGTCCCTTCTGAGGACATGGCCAACCCAACTCCAGCGTCTGCCAGCTATGATGGTGTGCATGTCCTCCTGGTTACTCCGAATAAGTAGTTCTTGGTTGCTGATGGTGTTTGGCCAAAAGATTCGGAGAATTTTCCTTAGGCAGATTGTGTGGAAGGAGGACAGTTTCGACATTTCCTTCTCTGTTACTCTCCAACATTCCGCACCATAGAGAAGCACAGAAAGTACGCAGCTCTCATACAGTCTTAATTTGGTGTTTGTGCTGTACTGGGAAGACTTCCAAATGTTGTTGAGAATAGCAAAGGCTGTTCTCGCTTTATTCATTCTGTTGTTAATGTCCTTGCTTGTTCCGCCGTCAGGTGTTACTATGCTTCCTAGGTAAGTAAATGTGTCTGTCTGTTCTAACTTCTGGTTCCTTACTGTTATTGGCTCAGGATTGCCCACATTTAGTGTCATGACCTCTGTCTTCTTCAGATTGATGTTCAGGCCAACCTGCTGGCCATACTTATTCAGTCTATCAGTTTTGTCTTGAATGTGTTGGTGTGAATGCGCGAGCAGTGCAATGTCATCTGCATATTCCAAATCTTCCAGTGTAGAAAACGTTGTCCATCTAATTCCTCTTGGACTGCCCTCTGTTGTCTGGCGCATCACCCAATCTATGACTGTCAAAAATAATGTTGTTGATAAGGGGCATCCCTGTCGTACTCCTGTTTTCACTTCGAAAGTTACATTACTCGATCCAACACTGCACGTAAAGTTAGAAAAGAGGCTTTTTATAATGGAAACAATGCGGCTGGGAATTCCATAAGCCCTCAGAATTTTCCATAGGCTGTCCCTGTGTATGCTGTCGAAAGCCTTTTCAAAATCAACAAAGTTAATGTACAGCTGTCTCTGCCATTCTGAGCACTGCTCTATAATGTTCCTGAGGGCAAATATATGATCTGCACATCTTCTGTTCTTTCTGAAGCCCGCTTGTTCTTTCCTCAGTTTATGGTCAACTGCTTTTGAAATTCTCTGGATGATTATCCTGCCTAGTATTTTGCTGGGAACTGAGAGGAGGGTAATTCCTCTCCAGTTGTTGCAGTCTGCAAGGTCGCCCTTCTTGGGCAATTTGACAATTGTTCCTTTACTCCACTCTGTTGGTGTTGTCTCAGTTTCCCAGACTTGTGCAAATAGTGGTTCTAATAGTTCTGCTGCTAGTTCAGGGTCTGTCTTGAATAGCTCAGCATTCAGATTGTCGTGACCAGGCGCTTTTCCATTTTTTTAGCCCTTTAATAGCTGTGATAATTTCTTCTTTTCGTGGAATGTCTGTATTTACGTCTAAGTCACTTTCAGCCTCAGGAACATTCAGCTGAGTCTTTGGTGGTTCCTTATTCAGTGTTTCTCTGAAGTGCTCTGCCCACCTTGTTTCCTGCCCCTGTGCTGTGGTGATGAGATTTCCTTGCTTGTCTCTTACTAACGTTATGTTGTTTGCACCTCGTTTTCCACTGATAGCTTTAGTTATTTTATAAACTGTGCTTTGTTCATTTCTCAGTGCTGCCTCTTCTGCCTGTCTTGCAAGGTCATCCAGAAATGTCCTTTTGTTAGCACGGGTTTGACGTTTTACTTCCTTGTCCAGCTGACTGTACTGTTCACTATATATTGCCTTTAACCTGGGAGACTTAGCTTCTGTTTTCTTCCTTTTCATTTCCTTTCTCTTCGCTATGGTGTTTAGCGTTTCTGGTGTTATCCAGTCTTGGCTCTTTCTTTCCTGGAATCCCAAGCATGACTTGCTGCTTTCTTTATATATTGTTGAGATGGTGTTGAATTTCTGGTCCACATCGTCGGTCTCTGTTCTTTCCTGGCTTTTGGTAATCAGATCCGGTCTCTTTACGTCCAGACCACAAACGCTTGCTTCTGGTGAGGGGGTCCTTTGCTTTCAGTGCATTTCGTGATGTTGGTATCTTTTCGTGTTTGACTGCAACTGGTCCAGCAAAAAGCTCTGAGTTGTTAATACTGCAGAAGCTTATTAATTTGTCACCATTCAGTCTTGCTACTTACTCTTTCGTTAGTGTGTTCCAATGATCACTTAGGTCCCACATCTGCGCCTCTTCTTGCTTTCACGTCTTGTAGTGCATGTCTCCATCTGCCATTGATCATTATGTGGTGTTGGTGATCTATCTGGTTTTTAGTCTCGTCCGTTTGGTGAGACTTCCCATGTTAAGGATAATGGCTTGTTGCACTTCTTACAAATAAGTGTTGAAAAAATATAAAGTGTTATCAGGCACTCCAGGAAATAAAGAAGTAGAACCCAGACAACAGAAAAACAACAGACATGAGTGGCCCCAGGTTTGTTTCCGTGCGACAACCCCGCCTAGCCATGCAAGCTGCAGAAGCTTATTAAATTTAGTCCCCACAATTCTCATTTACTGTTCCACTGCCAAGCAGTATTTCCCAAGACCCTTAGGACCTTAATACTTTCCAGTAAAATTAGACTGTGAGAACAGAATAGTGGGTAGGTTTGGTTCTTTCGGGAGGGAAACCCGAGGCCTGTAAACAGTAAATTAATATGAAACAAATATAAAGGTATGTTATCAGGCACTCGCAGGAAATAAAGAAGTAGAACACCAGACAACAGAAAAACAACAGACATGAGTGGCTTACCCAGGATTTGAACACTGGACCTCCGTGCGACAACCCCGCCTAGCCATGCAAGCGAATCACACTATCCGCTCTGCCATCTACGCATCATCAAAAAATGATGTTTCAATGGCAGGTCAATAGTGCGAACCACAATACACGACCCCAGAAGTCCTCCATGGGCAGTTCAGCCTATTAATGACGCAATCACTTCTGTTGTATTTCTATCAAGCAGTATAGGCCGAATCCAACAAGACCCTTAGGACCTTAATACTGTGTCCAGTAAATGATAGTAGACTAGAACAGTGAGAACAGAATAGTGGGTAGGTTTGGTATTGTACAAACATTTATTACAAATAAGGGAGGGAAACCCGAGGCCTGTAAACAGTAAATTAATATGAAATAAATATAAAGGTATGGAGGACTTCTGGTGTCGTGTATTGTGGTTCGCACTATTGACCTGCCATTGAAACATCATTTTTTGATGATGCGTAGTTGGCAGAGCGGATAGTGTGATTCGCTTGCATGGCTAGGCGGGGTTGTCGCACGGAAGGTCCAGTGTTCAAATCCTGGGTAAGCCACTCATGTCTGTTGTTTTTCTGTTGTCTGGTGTTCTACTTCGTTATTTCCTGCGATGCCTGATAACATTGTATTTATTTCATATTAATTTACTGTGGTGTTTCCCTCCCTTATTTGGTTTGAATCTCCCACTCTCACTGTTCTTGCTCTATCATTTACTGGACACAGTATTAGTCTGTTGTTATACTGCTTGATGGGTTTTTAATAGGCCATTCCAGTAGAGACCTTTATTGTGGTTCGCCATTTGAAACCATTTCTTAATGATGCGTAGATGGCAGAGCGGATAGTGTGATTCGCTTGCATGGCTAGGCGGGGTTTCGCACGGAAGGTCCAGTGTTCAAATCCTGCTGACTGTTGTTTTTCTGTTGTCCTACTTCTTTATTTCTGCCTAACATACCTTTATATTTAATAATTTAGTTTACAGGCCTCGGGTTTCCCTCCCTGTATTTTTTAATTTTGTACAATCCAAACCTACCCATATTCTGTCCATCACTGCTTCTCGCTTATTTTACCACAGGATAAGGTGTAGTTTGTAGTTCCCTCATCTCTGCTGTAATCTGTCTCAGCTTTCCTGCCTGTTCATAGTTCTGACATTCCAAAAACCAATTCTGGTTTCGTGTGATTTTGCATGGTCGGGGTGTCGCACGCATCCAGTTTTCAAATCCTGGGTATGCCACTCATGTGTTGCTTTTCCTTTCCTGCGAGCTTTAACACCATGTCATTCATATTAATTTACCTGTTGACCGTCCGGATAAAGTCCGTTTCCCGCATCAAAGTATCGCTTATTCCATTTATTGCTGTTCCGTAACTCTGCTGTAATGTGCTTTCCTGCCTCGTTTTTTCTGACATTCCAAAAACAGGGGTGTTTTGCGGCCCCGTGTGCTAAAACTTCCCGGCTTTCACCTGGTCATACCAGACTCCGGATGTCCGTCCCGCATCAAAGTATTCCCATTTATTGCTGTTTCCGTAACGTGTGTGATTTTTTACACAGACAGGGGTGTCGGCCCTGTGCTAAAACCCCCAACCTGGAGGACCAGGGTACCAGCTTTTGTCTGACCCCTACCCACGCAGACCAGTCCAGCATGGTTGAACCTACCAGGAGTAAAACTCCCACTGGCATAGCTCTGGGGATTGTCAGGGTACACAAGCTGCCATACCGCTACAAGGTATAGGTACCATTGATGGCAGACTCGTAAAATCGACTTGAATTAATTCTTAACAGTTCATAATAAACATTCATTTTTTAAGGCACTGATGATAGAAAACTCTGTACAGAGCGATACAACAGGAGACAATTTGATCATCAGAGGAAGTCCCCCGTCGAACAAGTGTTTCGGTCCGTTATTCTCCTTTACACTCTAAGGGGGCGGGCCCACCTGGGTCATGACTCCCAAGTGTCTCAGCCTCCTGTTGTCTTGTGTAGAAAGTGAACCCATTCCACATTATATGCAGCTTTAAAATCCACAATTCCGCCAGCAGGAGGAAATTGTGAAAGTAACAAACAGAAGACAAATTATTGCGGTCGTTCCGCAGCACACCACTGACACGCATGCGTGACGCCTACGAGGCTTGAATTCTTTGCGAGCCGGCCTCTGAAATCTACCTTCGCCCCATATAATGCACCGCCTGATTCTTGTAACGCGCCACTGTGATTTACTTTAAAAAAAAAAATGTAGACACTGGCAACTACAATACCTTTAAGCAGGGCTGAGAGATTCCATGTGTAAGTTATGAAAATTGTCATTAATTATAAACAGATACGAGGAATATAAGCCGTTGTCATCTTTAAGTACTGTATTCGCTGACGTAGGTGACCATGACGGTTCATAATTTCTTTCGCACGAGGCTGTTTATAGTTTCGTTGTTAAAGGACAGTGTGATTGGAGACCTCCATGTTGGATTTGTAATTTTATTTTTAATCTTATTGATAAAGATACGTTCTGAGCTGATAAGTAAGGTAGCTGCAGCTGGTTCTGTATTTTGTTGAATCGCGAATGCGTGCTTCGTTCGTTTATAATCTTCAAAAGAGGGTCACCGTTATATGGACTCATTATGTGTTGGATGTCCAAGAAGACATTGGTTCCTTTCGGAGCTCATTATTATATTATACATCTTCTCATCGGAAGAGTTCTTCACTACCATAATAATCAACATTGTCAATTCAACAGATAGCTGTAACGTATCGATGTGGATAAGTCTTCAACTTGGAGTCCATGATTTATTAAACAATTCACACACGAAGACATTTCACGTAGGTATACATTCACATACAGTTCATTAGAATTTACTTGCATATATATTCTTATCCGTCCGTGTCATAATGAATTCATGTCGGCAGAACATCATGGCTATATACATGTGCTGCTGTGATTCAGACTGTTGATGTGTATACGTTTTCCATGCTGATACTTTGTTTTCCCGACTAGAGTTACTTGCCTTTATGGGAACTCTTCTGCTTACCTACTTCTTCCGACTTTCTGTTTTCTAAGATGGCGAATTAAACATGTCGATCCTTGTATCTTGTGTTCAAGCTTCGTGATTATGCTTCGTAACGTGAGTATGTATGACAGCCAGCCACGTCTCATTATAATTAACAATATTTACTACACACGACGGTAAATATCAACATGGTGGCAGCGGTGTTTATTTCTACAGAATTCGGACTATTCTACTGAATATCTTGTAACACGTGTGCTGAATGTCATTAGACTTGAGGTGAGATTAGGCTACTGGTTATTGCTTTCATACCATTGTTAGACATTTCATCATGGCAGAAAGGCCCTTATTTCGGTTACCACCCTGCCTAGACATAAATAACGTCGAACCAGACACATTTCGTAAATGGAGACGACAGTTAGAGCTATACATGCATGCATCAGAGGTGACGTCTAAACCTGATTCTGTTCGGGCGGCCATTATTCTACACTGTGCTGGACCTCAAGCTGTTGAAGTTTTTGATCAACTAATCCTACTAAAATTCTCGATTTGCTCCAGAACCATTGTAGCTCACGAAGCAATGAAGTATTACATACGTTCAGATTCTGGAACATACCTCTTCAAGAACCCTTTAATTCCTTTTTAACTGAGCTGAGAACTAAGGCAGATTTATGCAACTTTAACAACAAGGATCGTATGATAAGAGACAAAATTGTCTTTACTGTCAACAAAAGGTTACAAGAGAAGCTCTTGAGAGAAGCTGACCTCGATCTAAAGAAAGCCATTCACAAATGCAGAGTCTTCGAGCAAACTGGAAACGACATAAGAGAGATGAGTAATACAGTACAACCTTCTGAAGCAAGGGTTGAAAAGGTACAGAAAAAATCATTCAACCATAAACCTCCCAAGAGAGACACTGGGCATGCTGCTGGTAAAGCCTGTCAAAGTAACACTGACAGTGGGTACTTTGAACCTAGAAAGGAGTGTCATTACTGCGGACAGAAACATCTATTAATTAAGAAAAAAGTGTCCTGCATGGGGGAAGTTTTGTTCAAATTGTGGGGGAAGAAACCATTTCAAAGTTAAATGCAAGAAAGTTCATACTGTTCACACAGAGTCAGTGGAAGATTCTGAAGTTTTTTTTAATTGTGTGAAATCTAGCAAAGCTTGTACATCTGCACAACTCATTGTCAATGGAAAAATGGTAAAATTCCAGTTAGACACAGCAGCTGATGTGAATACAATCTGTCAAAGCTTTGTGATGCAAGAACAACTGTTGCCCACTAAACAGAGGCTTGTTATGTGGAATGGTACTAAGATGACTCCACTGGGAGAAGTTATATTAACTGCTGAGAATCCTAAAACTGGGACAAAACACAATATAAGGTTTACTGTTGTGAAAAATAAATTCACATGTTTGCTGGGTAACAACACACTGCAGGATCTACAGTTTGTGACAGTCAACACAAACAAATTTATTGCCAAGGTGGCTACTGACAGTTCAGATAATGATCGCAACTCTGATAACCATCTAGGTGTCCTGGGTGAAGCTGTGTTGCATATTGATCCTAATATTCGTCCAAAGGCACCGCCGTGCAGAAAAATACCATTTTCACTTAAGAGCAAGGTAAAATCAGAGCTTCAAAGTCTAATGAACAGAGGTATATTAATACCAGTAGAGGAACCGACTGAATGGGTTAACCAAATGGCTGTTGTTGAAAAGTCTGATGGTTCTTTAAGAATATGTATTGATCCTAGACCCCTGAATGAGGCTTTGCAGAGAGAGCATTACAGATTATTCATGGTTGCATCAATGTTGCTGATGACATAGTTATTGCAGGTTGTGGATCAAACAGACAGCAAGCAATTAAGGACCATGATCTGAAACTTAAAGCACTGAAACATAGGTGTAAAGAAAAAGGCATTAAACTGAATGATGCTGAAGCTCAGGAGAAGAAAGAAGAAATTACCTTCATGGGTCACCTTATTACTGCTCGAGGTGTTGAACCAGACAAGAAAAAGGTTGAGACAATACTAAACATGCCCACTCCTAAGGACTGTCATGAGGTTCGCAGATGTTGTGGCATGATACAGTATCTAGCAAAGTTTCTCAACAATATTTCAGAAGTTCTTCATCCAATAAGAGAACTTACCCGTAAGGATACTGTTGCGTGATAAATTCTCGCAACATCGTTTTATTACAATATCTATTTTATAACGCAAGGGCAACAACTGCTTGAAATTTATAGTCACTTTTCTCGGTAAGCATTTGTCTTCCCGCGTTGGTATTGAATGCAGTTAAGTTTTGAGCTGTGGTCTTTTTGCGCTGGACTGCGCATGACTGGTCTTGTTTTTTGGTCCATCGGTTTCCGCCCACCACTAGTGGAGTGAGCGATTTGAATGGCGAAAGAGATGCCTCGTTGAAGAGGGGATCTCCGCTATTTTTTGTTCTGTCAGGGATGTGTAGTCCTCTTAATGGATATTTCGTTTATTCGAGATAATACCTCTAGTGTTTCCCACATGTCGGGAGGCGTGATATTTCTGTGTATTTCCTGAAGGCAAGGTAAATTGACTTTTCATTAACTCTATCGATTTTGGGTCGTGAGCGATTTCGATTCATAGCCTGTCTTCGAAAGTCGTCGTCACGAGATGTTTTCCCAGCTCACATGTCGCTGTATTGTACTGCATCGGTTGATGCATGTCCCAAGGACCATTACTTGCTACTTTGTTAAATGAACTAGGTTTGGAAAACCTTTATTATCTAGAGGATATTTTTGAGGACATTATTTATACTTCGGCAGACGTGTCTGTCTTGCTGAAGTCAGACTAAGGAGAGTGAACTGATCTCATACATCTGGTTATCTCCTGGCTGTTATAGAAAAGGATGGAGTTTTTCACCTGACTACATTTACAGCACTATGAAATATAACATGCATCTGACTCATCATTGTAATGCTGTCTACCGTCTATTGCTGTATTGAATGTTGCTGTGATAATGACTGTTTGATGTGCCTACATATTCGCGTAACCATTTTGTCACTGTGGCGTCCACAATAAATAATGAAGAAAAACGTCAACGGCTGTTACAAAAATCATTGACTTTATACGTCGTGAGTTTACTGACGTCCTATGTGGATTGCCCTGTTATTTTTGTATGAACATTGTTTGACTGAACACATCTGCACACTACACAAAACCAGACATGCGGATACCATCCATCATCATATGGCATCACGCATCATTTGGTGGCCATAAGCTGGTTTGATTCTGGTACCAGCAAACACGGGGTCCCTTACCCACTTCATTTTCAACAAGAATTCATCAGCATCCTTCAAGAAATTAACATTCTTCAATACAGTCAACATCTTCAAAATTTTCAAAGTACTCGGCGTTGCCCGGTAAAAGTCAAAATTTCAACTTTTTGACGGAAACAAGAATTTGACAGTACCCGGCGTTGTTACATGTTGCCGGATAACTCGGACTGCTGTTATCTTTTACGCAAGTCAAGCAAGTTGCTGCTGTCAAGGTTCCAGTGCTGTCGTTTTTGTGAAGGTCAAGTGCCGGTTGAAACGGGTTGTTTTCTGAAGAAGGCCAAGTACCGATTTCCATCAACTTACTTTTGGATTAGAAGGTCAAGTGCCGAAACAACTCAACACACAGTATTTCAGAAGCTCTTGTACCATCGTGTTAGCAGTGGAAGCAGTTCAGATGTGCCATCATCGTTGGAGCTTCGCTCTTTAGGACGTTGATTGACATCCGTTTTTCTGCTGTTCTACGATTGGAAGCCTATAAGTTAAGTGGCCTGTTTGTATGTAAACTGTGCCCTTATACTTCTGCTGAGTCTTCTGTGTATCATCTCATTCTATATGTTATATGTCTATATGTTATTTGTATATTTATATGTTTATATTTCAGCGGGTTCTCGGTTGGGTGGTGTCTCCGTTAGATTATGCCACGTCATAGAGGTCGTCTATTGTGAGCGTTTTCTGTAGGGTTTGCAAATTTCCGATACTGGAATTTGCTAAGCGACTTCTGTTGCTATTTATGTTAGCTGTGATGACATGTTTTAATATTGTTTTCGTTATTATTTCGCATTCTTTAGTTTTGTTTTGATTTGTTTGTATTTGTTAGCCTACTCTTGTCTATAATTTAGTTTCATACAACATTTTTGTTTATTCACTGTGGTGTCATGTATTTTGTTTAATTCTATCGCAGATATCGTCACATTTTTTGTGATATTTCATTAATTTCTGCTTTATTTTTAGTTGATTTCTGCGAACGTTTTTGTATTGTTGCTGATCTTTGTTATTGTTTACATTGTTATTGTTTACATTGTTTGCATTGTTTACATTTTCAATGTTTACATTCTGCATGTGTTTACATAGTCATTGTTTACAGTTATAGTAATTAGTTAATGGGCTATGCTAATGCACTGTTACTACTACACTGATGATAAATGAATGATGAATAGTGTCGTGCACTATTGAATGAGAAGTGCACTTATGATCAAGAATTGAGTGCTGATATTTCATATACAAGTTCTTTGATTGGAGACTTGTTTCCCACAGAGACTGGGATAATATAATGTGATGTGAATATACAAGTGCTTAATTAAGACTTGTTACACTTAGGTTTGAAATAAATTAGTTAATTATTTCAGGTTTTGGACTCATATGTTAGACAACATGTCTACATTTGAGCACTTTATTGAGCAGGGTAAATTGCTTGGGAAGACTGGTGATAAGTTAGAAGAATTTGCAACTGCTCGATATGATAAAGCAATGGAAGCTGAACAAAAGAAACTGCAGATGCAGGTGGATGAAAAAAGATTCCAAATGGAAATGGAAAAACAAAAAAGGGAATCAGAAGCTGAGGAGAGAAAACTCCAGCTACAGCTAGAAGCTGAAAGACTTCAAAAAGAGGCTGAGAATAAAAGACTTGAAAAAGAGGCTGAAAATAAAAGACTTGAAAAAGAGGCTGAAAATAAAAGACTTGAAAAAGAAGCTGAAAATGAAAGACTTCAAAAAGAGGCTCAGGCTGAGGAAAGAAGATTACAGAGAGAGTCTGATGAGAGGAAAGCAAAAATGGAACATGAAGAAAAGGTCTTAGCTTTAGAGTTGGAAAAATTGAAATTGACGAGCATGAGTAATGGTAATGATTCAAACAAGGGTTCATCTTCTGGTAAGGCTAATAATGATACTTTTAAGATTAAGTTACCAACATTTAGTCCTTCCAGTGATGACATAATGTTCTATCTGGACAGATTTGAACAAGCATGTACAGCTCATAACATAGACAAAGCAAAATATGTTTATCAGTTATCAGGGATACTGACAGGTAAAGCTCTAAGTATATTAAATATGGTGGATGAACCTGACAAGAACAATTATGAGGTTGTCAGGGCCGCTTTGTTAAAGAAATATCAGCTTAACGAAGACGGCTATCGTCTACAATTTAAAAAACATGTTACCTGAAAATGGAGTTGAATTCTCCGAGTTTATTGCAAGAATACGCATTACTTTCTCACGATGGGTTGAACTATCTAAGACGGAAAAAACTTATGAAGGACTTATGGACTTAATACTTAGAGACAAAGTCATGTCGTCTGTCAATGAGTCTTTCCTTGCTTTCCTTCATGAACGTAAACCTAAAAACAATAAAAGAAATGGAAGATTTCTGTTGCCAATACGTAACTGCGCACCCACACATAACCATGGGTAACTCTAAGGTGAAAGAAGGTTTACCAGTTGCTTCGGCAGCTCCGTATGGCCAAAACTTTGCTCGTAGATTCCAACAAAATTTTGATAGAAAGAGTAGCGGTAATTTCTGTCAAAATCATGGAAATCAATTTCATGGTGATTCTTCTTCGAAGAATTGGAGACAACCTGATAGTACTCGTTACTATCACCCTAATAATTATAAGCATTTCAAAAGAGGATATGGTAATAGAGGTTATTCCTGCCGAAGACCTCAGAACCAAACAAATAGATGTTCGCATCAATGTGAACATGATAGTAATCGTGGAAACTGGAATTCGAACCAGGATAACAATTACAATAGAGACAATAATAACTGCAGAGATAATAATAACTCTGATAACTTCAGAGGTAATAATAGTCGGGGTAGATCTCAACACAAAAAAAAGAGATATCAGCAGGCTAATGCTGTACAACAGGAAACTGAGGGAGCCTGTAATCATGTTGTTGATAGTAAAAACTTTGACGCTGTCACTGGTTCTGCTTTTGACTTTGAGAGAGCAAACAAATGCCCCCAATGCAGTACTTTATTCGAACCGGGTACCATAACTACTTTGAGTTGTGGTCACCCACTTCCCGCGCTTCCTGCTGCTGTTGCGCATGACGGGAGGGGTTCTTTAATTCTACATAAGGGTCTTGTTAATGATACTCCGGTCTCACTACTTTTCGATTCCGGATGCACCACTATTGGTGTTAGACAATCGCTTGTAGATCCATCTTGTGCTACAGGAAGGGTTATTAAATGTGTCACATTTGGCGGCACTCTAGAAAAATATCCTACTGCTGTAATTCGCATTGCCACTCCTTTCTTTACTGGAGATGTGCATGCTTGTCTCTTACCTAATCCTATTGCGGACCTTATTATTGGTCGTATTCACGGAGTTAGGGAGTGTACCCCACAGCAGATTGCTGCTTGGGAAGATAATAACATGCAAGCTACAAATGCAGTAGTTACAAGAGCACAAGCTCTACAAACACCCGAAACTTCACTGAATAGTGATAATGAAGTTGATAGCCAAGATAGTCACTTAGTAATCACTCGTGACTCTTTCATAAAATTGCATAAGATCCTTCTTTAAAAAAAATTCTTCGTTCTTGCGAAGAAAGGTGATCCGAATCAGGATACAAATAGAAAATCTTGGATTGCAATGAGAAACGGCGTACTTGTACGTATGGTACAAGATTCGACTACGTCGGCACATTCGCAAATTCTTGTTCCCAAGAGCATGAGAGTGCAAATATTACAACATGCTCATGACTCGCAATGTGCTGGACATATGGGTTTTTCCCGTACGAAGTCGAGAGTCCTTGCGGCTTTCTTTTGGCCTTTTGTCAATAAGGACATTCGTATTTACTGCCGATCATGCAAGGTATGTCAGGAGGTCAAATCTAGAGGACCACGACATGCTGCGCCTATCCAGGCTGCTGACATTCCTATTCGGCCGTTTCAGAAAATGGCCATAGATATTATTGGCCCTTTTAAGGTCAAGTCGGCCAGAGACATCAGTTTATCCTTACATGTGTCGATATGTGCACACGTTGGCCAGAGGCTATTCCTCTTAAGAGCATATCTACTACAGATATCGCAGATGCTCTTTGGTTGATATTTTCTCGCTTGGGGTTCCCCAGAGAAATATTGTCAGACCATGGCACTCAACTCATATCTGACACTATGTCACAGGTAATGTCTACCTTATATATTGAACGATCTCTCAGTAGTATCTACCATCCTATGTCTAATGGGTTAGTTGAGCGTCTGAATAGAACGCTCAAGACTTTGCTTGGTAAGATAACTGAAGATCATCCTCAAGATTGGGACAGGGTTTCACCCGCGGCTCTCTTTGCCTATAGAGAAGTCCCTAATGAACACACAGGATTTTCTCCCTTCGAACTTGTCTTTGGCGCGCGTCCACGCGGCCCTATGTCTTTATTACACGATCTCATCACTGCCGATGATATTAGCGATGAAACTCAATCCTCATATGAGTATGTCATTGCTCTTAGACAAAAGATCATTGAGGCATGTAAGCTAGCAACTGCTTCATCAGAAATTGCTAAAGAGAAGGCAAGACAGTTTGCTAACAAGAATAGATGTCTACGACAACTTTGTCCAGGTGACAAAGCATTCGTCCTACTCCCCAGTAGGGAAAATAGACTTCTTATTGCATGGAAAGGTCCGTATGCAATAGTCTCTCGGATTTCCGATGTTGACTATGTGGTCGATATTGATGGAAAGCATAAAACTTTCCACATAAACATGCTTTCGGAATTTCACGAACGTCCGGACTATTTGCTGCCTATTTTCCAGGCAACGGATGATGCTCCTGCACCTCACGGTCATTATTCATCCCTGTCTGTCATAAGGATGAGGAAGCTACCTTCTCTGATGTCAACCTTCCCCTTCCAGTGGTTCCATTACATTCCACGGAATCTTGGAAAAACGTTTCTGTTTCTCCTAATCTTTCTGGTGACGAACATCGACAAGTCTCGTCGATGTTACAAACATTTCAGGATGTTCTCACTGACATTCCTGGACACCCAGATGTCATAGAACATGACATAATTCTTACCGACAATAATCCAATTAGGGTTAGGCCTTATCCTATTCCTATACACTTTCAGTCGCAGGTGGAAAAGGAATTGGATGAAATGATTCAATTAAATATAATTGAACCATCGACTTCACCATATTCTTCTTCCATGGTTATTGTCCGGAAGAAGGATAAGAACATACGAATTTGTGTTGATTATCGCAAATTGAATCAGGTCACAAAGTTCGATGCTGAACCGATGCCTTTGTTAGAAGATCTACTGATTAGACTTTCTAATTCTAGATTCTTCACTAAACTTGACTTGTCTAAAGGTTATTGGCAAGTGCCTTTAGCAGAGCATGCCAAACCTCTTACTGCTTTTTCTACACCTAGGGGTCTATTTCAATGGAATGTTATGCCTTTTGGTCTCATGAACGCCCCTGCCACTTTCGTTCGCATGATGCGTCGAATTCTGTCACATCGTTCGGATGTCATCGCATACTTAGATGACATCTGTCTCTTCAGTGATACCTGGGAAGATCACTATTTAGGGTTATATGACTTACTGTCCACTCTACGTGAGAATAATTTGACAGCGAAACCTTCTAAAGCTTTTGTTGGTTTTGGTGAAATCTCTTTCCTGGGTCATCGTGTTGGTCATGGTCTCTTGAAGACAGAAGACCACAATACTTCCAAAATACTGAACATCTCTGTTCCTAAAACGAAGAAACAAGTTAGGAGTCTCTTAGGTTTAATTCAATTTTATGGGAGATTTATTCCAAATTTATCTTCGATCATGGCACCTCTCTCAACATTGTTGAAGAAAGGTTCGCCTAATCTGGTCCGTTGGTCTGAAGAATGCCAATCTTCACTAGACCAAATCAAGAATATATTTTCTTCTCCTCCCATCTTAAGATTACCTACTCTTGATAGGACTTTTGTTCTTCGGAGTGATGCTTCATCCACTGGGATTGGAGCAGCACTGATGCAAGAATATGCAAATACTCTGCATCCTGTTATGTACATTTCTAGAAAACTAAATGCGGCAGAGAGGAACTACTCGGTTTTAGACCGTGAGTTGTTAGCGATGGTTTGGTCAATTCTAAAGCTACAAAGATTCCTCCTGGGCGCACATTTCATTCTAGAGACTGATCAGAAAGCTCTTACAGCTATTCAGACTAAGAATTTGAAGAGTTCGAGATCCACTCGATATGCTATAGCTCTTCAACCTTTTCACTTCACGGTACGAGCTATCCGTGGTGCGGATAATGTGATGGCTGACATTTTGTCTAGATGCCCACATGACTCCAACTAATACTTCTGTCCTATATTTCCATATATTACAGAGTCATAACACACCTATATTTCTACAATAGATTAGCACATCTGTACTTACTTTATATGTACACACTATCGTGCTTTGTTGTCATCTTCTTCTGTTCGTTTTTTTAAGATGATAGAGGAGGACTGAGTAGTTAATATAAGGGCCGTTAGTTTACTAAACAGCCACAATTATTAATAATGTATTGTACCTTATGAAGCATATTAGTTATTAATTAGCATTATATTGCTTGTACTTTCTCAGAATGTCATTGTTGAGCTGAGGACTTACCTTACTAGTATCAAGCATGACGAGTTCTAGATTGTGTACTTACCCTCGGAATACCAGAGCATATGTCCTGGATCGTCATGTAGTTTAACTTTACTATGTACTTATGTCATTACATGTCAAAGAATGTACTATTTAAATTTTCCTATCAGATTTGTACATCCATTTTTTAAAGACAATATTAGAGTATGCTGTTTAATGATGATTATGGTAACTTGCATACGTATATTGTGTTTACATGCTAACGTGATGTGTGTTGGTGACACCTCCCCGATGTGAATATTTTTTGAGACATATTTATTTTTCTGTTGAGGTATATCCTCACCAGACACTCTATATTTAGCCTCATGTTAGGCAATTTAATTAATTATCAGCGCATAATTCGTGCGTTTTGAGCCGCTTATCGCATGCTCTTTGATATTTTAAAAAAAAAAATATATGTTCCACATTTTTTTTTATCGGGAGGAGGTGGTGATATGTTGCGTGATAAATTCTCGCAACATCGTTTTATTACAATATCTATTTTATAACGCAAGGGCAACAACTGCTTGAAATTTATAGTCACTTTTCTCGGTAAGCATTTGTCTTCCCGCGTTGGTATTGAATGCAGTTAAGTTTTGAGCTGTGGTCTTTTTTGCGCTGGACTGCGCATGACTGGTCTTGTTTTTTGGTCGATCGGTTTCCGCCCACCACTAGTGGAGTGTGCGATTTGGAATGGCGAAAGAGATGCCTCGTTGAAGAGGGGATCTCCGCTATTTTTTTGTTCTGTCAGGGATGTGTAGTCCTCTTAATGGATATTTCGTTTATTCGAGATAATACCTCTAGTGTTTCCCACATGTCGGGAGGCGTGATATTTCTGTGTATTTCCTGAAGCAAGGTAAAATTGACTTTTCATTAACTATTCGATTTTGGGTCGTGAGCGATTTCGATTCATAGCCTGTTTCTTCGAAAGTCGTCGTCACGAGATGGTTTTCCCAGCAAACATGTTCTGCATTGTAATGCATTCGTTGATGCAGGACCCAAGGACCATTACTTGCTGACTTTGTTAAATGAACAATGAGGTGGGGGGGGGGGGGGGGGGGGGGGGGTACTGTTTTTGAAAAGAAACATTTATTAATCTAGAGGATATTTTTTTTTTGGGATTAAGTAGACGTGTCTGTCTAGCTGAAGTCAGACTAAGGAGAGTGAACTGATCTCATACATCTGGTTATCTCCTGGCTGTTATAGAAAAGGATGGAGTTTTTCACCTGACTACATTTATGTTTTCCCAGCTCACATGATTGTACTGCATCGGTTTTGATGCATTCACTCACCATTGTAATTGCTACTTTGTTAAATGAACTAGGTTTGGAAAACCTTTATTATCTAGATAATATTTTTGAGGAGATTATTTAACCTTCGGCAGACGTGTCACTTGCTGAAGCTCCAGAATAAGGAAGTGAACTGAATACATCTGGTTATCTCCTGGCCTGTTTATAGAAAAGGATGGAGTTTTTTTCATTTTTCTGACTACTTTATACAAGTCGTGACTATGAAATATAACATGCATCTGACTATGTTATTGTAATGCATCTACCGTTTATTGCTGTATTGAACACATCTGCACACTACATAAAAACCAAAGTTTGATGCCTACATATCGCGTAACCATTTTGTCACTGTGGCGAGTCCACAATAAATAATGAAGAAAAACGTCATGGCTGTTTACAAGAATCATTGATTTATACGTTCGTGGCACTGACGTCCTATGTATTGCTAACAAAGTTTTCTCAACAATGTTTCAGAAGTTCTTCATCAATAACCAGACATGCGGATACCATCCATCATCATATGGCATCACGCATCAGATACTCCTTTTATCTGGACTGCTGAATGTGACCAAGCTTTCAAGAGTGTCAAGAAACTGATTACTTCTACTCCAGTACTCGCATACTATGATCCTGATGAATCTTTGTGTATTCAAGTTGATAGTAGCAGCTATGAACTTGGGGCTGTCCTCCTACAAAATGGTCAGCCAATAGAGTTTGCTTCTAGAGCTCTAACTGAAACAGAACAACGCTGGGCTCAAATTGAGAAGGAGCTTTTAGCTGTTGTATATGGTTTGGAACGCTTTGACCAATACACTTATGGAAGGAAAGTTACAGTCATCAACGACCATAAACCTTTGGCAGCCATCGTCAAGAAACCTCTGAGTCAAATTCCTCGAAGACTGCAGAATTTACTGATGCGCAGCCATCGATATGACTTTGAATTCCAATGGGTACAAGGTTCCGATCTTCTTATAGCCGACACACTGTCCAGAGTTAGTATTCATAATATCACATTGGATTCCTTAGCTGAAAGAGAGAGCAATGCAGGAGCTTATGCACCTGTAAGATTACCTGAAATACCAGATGTGATGATGGAAAAGATTAAAGCTGAAACTCTCAAAGACAGCGTGCTCCAGAGGTTGAAGTCGACCATTTTGGATGGGTGGCCTACGAAAAAGTCTGATGTACCAGCTGAGCTTATGCCTTATTTTGACATTCGTGACACCCTGACAACAGAACAAGGCATAATACTTAAAGGAGAGCGTATTCTTATCCCAAAAGCACTGAGGCCTGAAATCAAGCAGAAGCTACACGCTGCTCATCTTGCATTTGACAGCATGATGCGCCGGGCCAGAAGTTGTCTGTTTTTAATCTGTATGATGGCTGAGATTCGACAGATAGCTGACAGTTGTCCAGAATGTCAAGAAACGAAGGCAAGGAATACTAAAGAACCTTTGAACCAACACTCAAGAGGTTTATCACCCTGGGAGAAAGTTGGCACTGACATCTTTATTATAGAAGGCCGAAATTATTTAGTCCTGATTGACTACTTCTCCAACTTCATTGAAGTAGACTTTCTACCTACAATGACAGCACAGTTAGTCATCAGGAAATTGAAGTCTCATTTTGCTTGTTTATGGTGTCCCTAAAGTTACTGTATCTGACCAAGGTACTCAGTTTACGTCTGCACAGTTCAGATCATCTACTGCTAGATGGGGAATACTTCATTTTAAATCAGCACCAGGTCACCATAAAGCCAACAAATTAGCTGAATCTGCTGTGAAACTCATCAAGGGTATGATGAGAAAGACTGTTCAAAATAATACAGATGCATATGAGGCACTACTTGAACTTCGTAATACACCGAGACAAGGGTTTGATCAAAGTCCAGCAGAAATACTGTTCAACGGGAAACTGCGTGCGCTGATACCTTCTGCAGTGAAACCCGTTGCATCTCACAGTAGAGTTATTGAAAGTAGAGGCAAGAGAGACAGATCAGTGAAGACGTATCATCATAAAACTGCTCATGATCTGCCCAAGTTGTCTCACCAGCTCACACCTGATCCCGTGGACTTGGAAACTGATTTCTCCTCTCCAGTTGTATCCGAGCAACAGATTGTTTTGCCAGACATGGAGAACACTAGGGAAGTGAACATTTCCAATCCTCCAGAAGTTGATCCTTCAACTCCAACTACTTCTAGTCCTGGGAAAGCTGGAAAAGAATAGGAACATTCTCTCCTACCATCTTGCTCTAAGAGACCTCAAAGAGATCACAAGAAACCCTCTTGGATGAATGACTTTGCTCACTCATAAAGAAGGGGGGATGTTGATGTGTATACGTTTTCCATGCTGATACTTTGTTTTCCCGACTAGAGTTACTTGCCTTTATGGGAACTCTTCTGCTTACCTACTTCTTCCGACTTCCTGTTTTCTAAGATGGCGAATTAAACATGTCGATCCTTGTATCTTGTGTTCAAGCTTCGTGATTATGCTTCGTAACGTGAGTATGTATGACAGCCAGCCACGTCTCATTATAATTAACAATATTTACTACACACGATGGTAAATATCAACACAGACAGCCAGAAGTGAGCACATGAGTCTCGACGAAAATAATCAAATTACTTATCAACCATCCTTCCGTAACGCTGGTTAATCACTAACCTTATGAATTCGCTTGTATATATTATAATCTGGACTGACCCTGAGTCCTGGTATCACTTTACATAAATATGGCTATTAGCAAAGGCTATCAACCTTGGAAGGAGGTAAAAACACGACTTCACTGCTTGACGGACAACGTAAGAAGGGTACAGTAACTAAGTCATAATTTGACCGTGTATTTCACGTTCATTAATCCGTGAAGTATAAAAATCAATGTATATTAATTCTATATGTCCCCAAAAAATGCGCACTGCCAATTCTAGCAGACGATATCAATAAAACTACCGTAACACCTATGTAATTTTGTATTTATTATCTGACCCATTCACCAAAATGGATACGGTTTTAAGAAAACTGAAATCGGTGTTTCTTCTCTTATTAAACCAGTTGGCTGAACACCGAGGAGGTATGGGCAGCGTTGGCATAGCTGACAGATCGAAATTTTTAATTTAAAGCCAAACAATACTAGGAAAAAGCCAAAACACATCTTAATATATTTTTCATACTAACATCACATGAAAATCTCCAGATCCAGGTCATTACTATCCTCCCCACTGGAATGAGTGGAACACACGACATAAATCTTGTCCGATGTGAAGTTTTTTAGCATTTCTGGAGATGCAGTGAAGTCTTTGCAACATTTGCTTGAAAGCATTAGTTCTGCCCTGATTCTCATAATTGCATCAAGAAGATTCAGCTGCATTCTGTTTCTTGCCTTCGTTTTAACGGAGGATACAAGAGAAAATATCCTCTCAACTACATCATTGCTGACAGGGGTTATTAGGCAAGTAAGGTGACGAGCTCTTTAAATGCCTGATGCTGAAGTACACCAATCCAAAACTGTTCAGTGTCTACAGGGAGTCCATCTTTCTTAAATGGAGCTTCTTCTTTCCAATCGACAAAAGACATTTGTCTGTATTGTTCTTCAATTTTGCTGACGTTGTTTCCTGCATGGTGTATAAAGGGTAACTCGGAAAACATAGGCCTTGAAATTTGATTTAAAATTTTTACAGGGTTCAATTTTGATAAACTTTCAAATGTATCTCTCGCCGACGGAAGTCTACATGTAACTTGACTGAGAGCTTCTTCTAGCATTGACATACATCTTTCTTTGACATTTTTTATTTCTAGATCAGCCTCAGCACTGTTGTTCTGTTGTAGGAACTTATTACATGCTTTTAAGAATTTGACACCAAAATCAACTTGATGAATATTTTTTTCTGTTGTTTGGCATCATACAGTCTGTTCTGAAGACTCTTCTGGTGTAAGAATATTTGTTGGTACAATTCATGAGGATCAGCTTTGGTTTGCTGAAAAAGGCTGATCAGTCTTTCAAATTCCTGCACAAGAGGTGTTGCAAACTCAAAGAACAAGTCGTTTTTGTAGTCTGACAACATTTCCTTTAGAAGTCTTGCTTTTAATTTTGTATCAAACTGTGATTGGGCTAGTTCAGCAGAAGTGAAATAAGCCTTTAGCTCTTCCCAGTTCATCAAAATATTAAACATAACCTTTCCACGCACAAGCCACCGCGTAAATTAAGGTTTTTCAAAGGGAAAGGGGGGGGGGTTTCGGGTTGGCTCAAATTCTGTAGCTGAGTTCATCACAGTAAACAATTCTTTGTATGCTTCTCGTCTTAATTCACTATGGTGAAACCAATTGGGTATTTCTGACAGTACAAATCCAATATTTGATGGTAGCTTGGATGCTGCATATTGAATGCACAGTGCCAGTGAATGACAGATACATTTGAGTTGCACACAGAAAAGAGATACAGCTTTAGTCTAGACCACACAGAGTTGTTGCACCCAACCATGTTTGATGCACCATCCGTTGCAAAACCAATGCTATTTGCAAGACTCTGGCCACATCTTTTTATTTCCTCGTCAATCAAATTGAATATCTTTTCTCCTGTATCCTTTTGCACCGGAATTAAACCTATAAATCCAGTTACAATTTCCTTTCTCCTATCACAAAAAAATCTAACTAACATGCAAAAGTGTTTTTGTGTTGAAATTTCAGTAGATTCATCTAAAATGATGGCATATTTCTTGTTCTGAAAGTCATCAATGAGATCAGTTTTCAGTGCAGGCGAAATGATGTTTTTGACTAAGCATGCACATTTACTTCTGTGTAACTTTATGTGCTCCAGTGTATTCCCATGCCCATGTGCTATCATGATTTCACTCAGGTGGTCAACTGTACGTATCGCACAATGGCACGTCATGCTTACAGCAATTTGCAGCTCTACTGCCTTAACTTTATCTGTATCTTGTCTAGGAGTCTTTATTACATTAAGTTGCGTCTGGCCTTGTAATGGAGTTCTCCGCTTGTGTTTCTCAGATTTTTCATGATTTGAGAAGTTGCTAATTCTTGGTAAAATGTTGCAGTGGCACAATTTACAATAAGCTGCATCCGACCCATCAGCAGCCTTTTGGACCCAAACAAATGGTTCTTCCCATTTGCTTTTTTACTTACGATTGCTATAGTAAGAAGATTTCCATTTATTTGACAACATGGCCATGACTTGATAATAAATGATTTATTAAAAACAGCCGAAGGCGTCACAGTTTCACCACAAAACGTTATTACATATAGAAAGTACACTTCACGGCAGATTAGTATGATTATAAATAATTATAAATCACATCCAAACACTTCGGAGGTCCGAGACACCAGACAAACTGGAGCGACGGTTGGCTATTTTATTTATTTTTTGCCTTCTTCTGGCGAGGCTCGTTTCTTTCAACCTATTTGGTTATATCAGAGCCCCGGTTGGCGCCTTTTTGTCCAGATTCTTGGCGGCAGAAATATTGCCAAATGTAACTGACCAAAAAACATTTCTCTTAAAGGAAAGTGATTTCGGAAAAGGATGGTTTGTAATTTTCGTGCAGATAATTTTAGCATGTAAATGAGCCAGGAAAAAGCCAAAAAGCCAAATGAATTTTCTAACGCCAATCACATTTTTAAAAAGCCAGATTTCTGAAATCTGGCTTTAAAAAAGCCAATATGGCAACCCTGTGGGCAGCGTTTGCGTAGCTGACAGTTCTTTTGAGGGCTTCATCACGCTAGCGGATAGATATTGTTAGTCCTTTTTAGAACCTAGTGTCTATCAACCCTAGTCGGGCTACCAGTCCTCTTTGAGGATATTTCATGCTAGCTGATGGGTGATCATGGTAATCCTTTTCTGGGTTTATATTTCATCAACACGGTGCTTCTGTTTACAAAGTTCATATGTTTGAATGGCGATTGTGAATTGCACTCGGATATAACCAACAGACTTAGTCTAGGTTGAAAGTTACATGCCTCACCCCTAAAGGCAAAACCTTAAACAACAACTAAGGGAGTCGCGCTGGTGTAGTGGTTACCACACTGCGCGGGTGATATAGAGATCCCAGGTTCGAGGCCTAGTATGTACATTTGAAGTAGCGTCGTCGACCGCGATTTGGACTGGGATAATTCGAGCCCTGGCAAAGACATTTGAAGTATTGGGTACCTCCGAAGACGGCGAGTATCTGCCTGAATGGTGAGAGGACACCTGTCAGTATACAGGGAAAAAGGGATACTCACGTAAAGATCAATCTCAGGTTAGACATATTAACTGGAGATTTCGCCTCGAGTAATAGCAGGCTTACGAAAAAAAAAACATTATTTTAGTAGGCTAAGTGCATAAGTTATATATTAAAAGTTAAGAAATTGGCCAAGCTTGTGAAATGTTATAAATTGTTAATTCATGTGAAAAACTAGGCCCTAACTGTCAAGTCTTGTGAAGTGTAGACCTAACTGAAAAAATAGAAACCTCTAAAATAAACAAAAGTAAAATTGCACACTTACACTTATATAATTAGCAATAAAATGTTCAGAATATCAGTGCACATAAGTCTAAAACTTATCTACACATGTTTATCACAGTCAGTTCAAAGATATAATTTTATTATTGTTTAAATCAAAATCACAGAACTCTGTAAAAACAGGCACCTACAATTGGTGCAGAATTTCTCTTCAGGTGAAGTTTTAAACACAGGCAGTTGATAAATATATTATTTCAGTAGGTGCTATTGGTATATATAAAAATATAGGAAATTGAACAAAAAATCTTGTGAAATGCTTTAAATCATTTTTTTTTTATTAAAGACCTGCATTTATTCCGTGTGAAGTGCAAATGTGTTAAAAAGGAATTCGAAAAACATAAAATTGTGTCCTTCACTGAAATATTTCAACTCCAGTTTAATCTATGGCCATAAAATGTTCAGAAAATCAATACATATTTAGTTTGAAACATATCTACATATCTGTATCATTATCACTTCACATATGTAATTTTTTTTTAAAAAGAACCACATATTTTTATAAAAACAAACACCAACAATTGCACTTTTTTTTTCTTCTAAATGTTGTTTTAAAAACAGGCAATAAAAATATAGGACCTACACTGAATCAGTAGATGCATGTGCTATGAAAAAAAAAATATGTGAAAAGGGATTAGAAGTCTTGTGTCATGTTTTTAAACTATTATGTTAAGTGAAAGTGTCTGTGTCTTGTGAAGTGTAGACCTTATTAAAAATAACCATAAACAAGATTAAGTAAAAATGCATCCATTTTAAAACATATCAATACATTTTTGTCACAATCACTTCACAGATATAATTTTTATGATCCTTTTTCAAAAACCACGTCTCTGTAAAAACCAAAGATGAAACTACTATAACTATTATTATTTACGTATACCTTCTTCTTCTGCATTCAGTTTGTAGTCATGCTAAATCTGCAGGCCTGTCGCCAGGACGAAGTCCATAGTCTTTACCAGGCCGGCGCAGCAGCCCCACAGCTTATCTGGAGCTCAGCACCCCTTGGCCAGGTCGCACGTTGTGGTTCATCATGGGTTGGGCAGTTCTGGAGAATGTGTTCTGGGGTCTGGATTCCAGTTCCACATGGGCATTCATTTGTGTGGGATATCCTGAGGTGATAGGGATGTCCAAGTAATCTGCAGTGGCCAGTTCTCAGATGGAAAATTTTTACATATACCAAATTCTATTTTATGTTTCCCAGAAGAATTTTACCACTGTTTATATGCTTTCATGGTAGTCATAAATACATTGTGGCTGGTTTTGACACCCAGTGCAATAATGATGGGAGTGGTGATGACAAGCAGGTGTGCTGCTGAAGACACAGTTCCTATCTCTTTTTACTTACTTACTTGGTCGTTCCCCTTCTACCGTGAGGTGTACATGATTGGAAGAGAGATTGCCAGACTATCCTATTGGCTGTCTTCCTCTTGGCCTGGTTCCATTCTAGTCCTTGGTCCTTCAAAGATTGTCTAATATTTTCCTCCCAGCAGACTCTGGGTCAGTCTGGATCCCTATCTCTTAGTTTCCCATACTTGTCATGGTAGCTGATCTTCTCCCATTTTGCAGACATGTCCAAACCATCTTAGTTGGAACTGTTCGGTTTGGGTCTGCAGGGGTTGGATTTTTAGGTCTTGACATATTGTCTGGTTGCGGACCATATCTTTTCTTGTTACTTCAACCACCTTCCTCAGATACCTCATTTCTGAGGTTTGGATCTGACTTTTGTGGGTTTAGTCATTGCCCATGACTTGCATCCATACGTCAAAACTGGGACATAGGTGGAGCAGTATACAGCCCTTTTCGTTTTCTTACTAACTTCTCTCTTGCTGAGGAATCCTCGATTTATGGCCTGAAAAAGTCTCCCACCTTCTGCTTTTCGAGTTGCCAACTCTTCTTTGATGCCCCCAAATCTTGTCTATAACAGCTCCGAGGTATTTAAATTGGTCGACCTGCTCCAGGACCTGTTTCCCCATCTTTCCTCTCATGATATCACCATGGATTTTGTTTTAGAGCTGCTTATGACCATCCCTCTCTTCTCCAGCTCTTCCATCCAGACTTGCAGGTTGGATTGGAGATGTGCCTCTGATTTAGCAATCAGGGCAACATCATCAGCAAATGCCAGCTCTGAAATACAGACCTGTCTCATCTTCTAGTACCCCACTGAATACTTTCTCGTTATCTCCTTACATGACTTAAGGTTTGCTGTCTTCACATAATTTCTGCAAGACTTGTAGAAGCTCTGTATAGCATGAATCAGAGGTGTTGGAAGGTTCTTCCTTGCCAAACAGTCCCAAAGTTTGCTCCAGGGGACCCTGTCAAATGCCTTTTCCAGATCTATGAAACTGAGATGGATCTCACTCTTATACTCAAGAGCCCTTTCACTCAGCTGTCTGAGTGTGAAGATTAGGTCTTTAGTACTTTGGTTTGTTCGGAATCCACACTGGACCTCATCCAATTGTAGCTCATCTGTTTTGAAGATAACTATTGTGCAAAGTTGTTAGTTTCAATGAAAAATTTATTATGATCATATTATGAGTGCCATATTAGTATTGCTTCTTCTCCAGTAAGAAGTCAGTGAGTTTTCTTGAGGTGTAATTGCTGTCAGTAAATAAATGGTGGCCTGTATTGGGATTAGAAACATCTTTAGAGCTGTCATCAGAGACATGAAGCATAATATGATATAATGCTTCATTTCTATTTCTTGAAAACATGTGACTAAACCAAAGTGTATACAATTCTGCAGATGTAGACCTGTAGTCATGAATGAATGGTTTCTTCTAAATCCCAATATTTATTAGAACAGCAGTAAAGTTATCCAGTTCAGGGCATGTGACTTTGGTCCATCGAGCATGCATTATATATTGGTTCAAAGAATTATTCTGAATACATTTGAGTTTGGCATAATAACTGATGCATGTAATCTTTAATTTCATCAGTAAATAAAACACTATATCATTTCAGTGGGGTTGACAGGTCAAGCCCCCT
This sequence comes from Oreohelix idahoensis, assembly GCA_024509875.1. NCBI lineage: Eukaryota > Metazoa > Mollusca > Gastropoda > Stylommatophora > Oreohelicidae > Oreohelix > Oreohelix idahoensis. The sequence continues at coordinate 108,839 of JAMPIV010013859.1, read as the reverse complement.
TAGTCACACCTTTTTTTCAAAACTGAAATGCATTCTATGTCAAGCCTTCAGCAATTTCTATCCACTCTGGGACATCTTGTGAGATTCTACTTGCCTCTCAACTTGTAGCTGTACTGTTAACTTTACTGGTTGTTTGAATTGGGTTTTTACCCTTTCTTTTCTCTTTACTAGCACAAACTTTAGCAATTGTTATGCTACCTCATACCTGTTCATTCAGCTGCTCAGTATCCCCATCAGATTAATCACTTTCATGAATATTCTAACATGAAGTCTTAGCAAAGTCCTCATCTGAATCACTAAGACTAACTGAAAAAACTACTGTCATTATAAGCAGCCATTCTTGATCAGCTTACAGCTAGTGTTAAGAAAATGAATCTCTTGCAATTGCTCATTAACAAATGATTAGCAGCACTACTAACAGATATAAAAAAGTATAAAATTTCAGCTTCATACATTTTTTTTTCCCCATTCTAAAATGTTCACACACGTGTCCAATGTATTGAAATGATTTAAACCAGCTCACTGCCAAGTATTTTTAAATTTTCATTTCAAATTCAGACATATATCACGCTGGCACAAGATATGGCTTGCAGATAAATGTAAAGGGCAAAGTGGTGTGTAGTACTACTTGTGGGTTAGAGCGAGTTAAAACTGTTTGACAAAACTTGAAACTGACTTGTGGTAAGGTTAAGGCTAGCTCTTATGTAAGTACCAATAGCCAGTCTCGCAACATAAGAGATGCAGTGTCCTTATCCAAACTTCTTTTATTTTTCTTTAAAGGTAAGATTTTAAATATTCAGTTTAACACCACTTAAAATTATTATATGGGGCCTCTAAGTCCAAATAATTTCGTCAGTTGCAAAAACCCTGATGTGGCTTCACTTTTTCTGTCCTATTGCTGTAAATAATGTGAATTTAAATTTCAAAATTTGTGAGTGTTTGCATGTGTGTGCTTTTTCATTTCCTAAAAGTTGTCTGTTCATACCTGTCACAGTGTAACAACCACACACACAAAAATATAAAAAAAGGGACAGGATGGAAGTAGAGCAGTGTGAAGGCTTGAAGTGTTTGGACTGATTTTTTAATGTGCTTTTAATTTTTCATCATCAATATGTAGCACTTGTACCTCACAAGATCTTCATTTTCTCCTACACTAATCATTATATATTTGTTTTCGTTCTTGCTACAATCATTTATTAGTTGATTAATTTCCAGCTCTACTTTTCCAATTTCTCAAGCTGTGCACTCCCTACCAAGGCTGTTGATGACTTGCTGATACTTTATTTAGTTCTCACCTTACTTACTCCACACTTCCCCTTTGAATATATTTTTAACTGTGGTCACCTGATCTATTGTTCCATCTGCCATTCATGACATCTCTCTTTATTCTTACTACTTTTATACCAACTATGTTCCCATGAAGGATGTGTCTTCTGTCTGTAGTTATCAGCATATAGGCTTTTTGCCTGGACATCAAATATCTGAATCTAATCAATACCGATCCTTCTTCTTTCTTCTTCTTCTTCGTACACCCTCAGACATCCACTTGAATGTTCTCAAAGAAAGCAGTAGTCAGTTTGAGGCTATTTGAATCCCCGTAAAGCTTTTCCACGAAAGGAGCTGGCGTCGGCCATATGCACTTTCTCTGTACCACATATAAGGGGCAACTTTGAAGCAGATGTTCAGCAGTCATTTTATCAGTGCCACAGTTACACTGATCGGTAGTTCCTATCTTTAGCTTGTTGAATAGATGGTATCTCAATCTGTAATACCGATCCAAGCATGTACTTTCTAGTCACAGTGGGTTTATCTCATTCACAGCCCATGATGATATGCATTCCTTCATTTTGATTGTGTTCCCATCCATGTACATTGTAATATTGACAGCATGAATATTCCCAGTTCATACTCGATTACTGACATGACCAGCTGTTGATATAGAAGAAACAATCTTCTCTGCTCCAGGTGTGTAGCAGTCATTGTTTGTAAAGCTGCCAGACCTCACTAGCACTTCTATGTTCAGCTCAACATGGTACTTGTATGATGGCCTATATTTGTTCTATAATTATTATTTGATGCTGTAATAAAAGGGAAAAATTACATTAAACAACAAAATTGTCTTATTTAAAAGCAAAAAAAAAAATGCTGCAATGGTTGGAAATTTATGCATCTGAGAATACGCTCCCTACATTTATTCCTGTGAGAACACACCCCCTACTTTACATTTATTCATGTGAGAACACTAGTAGTTTTGAATTATGTGAGGTCCTCATTAGTGCTTCTCTAGCATAAAATGTGACTAAACTGTACCTCACAGGGAGCTAAAAGCTAAGGAACAGAAGAGATCTATTGATGACAAAATGAAATAAAGGGGCTAAATGGGAAAATTTATATCTAATTTCCTTCTTTTATTTAACTATTATGTGATAGAATTTACTAAAATGTAGCACTTTCTGGCAATATTTGTAACTCATTTGTATATGTGATTTCAAGAACAGTACCCAAAAACAAAAAACCTGTTGTAAAAATTCCAGATGTTTATATTATATGAAACTTAGATTCTAGCTATCAAAAGGCAAAACTTACATTTCTCAAACATGATCTTACACACATTTAGTATACATTTGAAAATATCTGAATCACTCAGCAAAATCAATAAGGCACAAATGGTTTAAAATGCCATCACAGACATACTATCATCAAACATTTTTAACACCCTATTTTAATCTGCTAAAATGTTATTATATGGCTGCTAGTTGTCATAGCTGATGTTTGTTGCCAGTACATGTTGTTTATAATTCTCAGGTCCTTACCATCGATGTTGATTCTTTCTAACTTTTTTATAATTTTCTCATGTCTTACTATGTTTAATACCTAAGTGTAGTGTATAAAGCACAGGTATAGATAGATTATGGGTAGAAGTTACAATTTAAAAAAATGATCATATGTACATTTTGCATGCTTTTGACAGATTGGAATCATTGAAGACTGTTGAATGTGACATTGGATATACTTTTTCTTCTTCTTCGTACACTCTCAGACGTCCACTTGAATGTTCTCAAAGAAAGCAGTAGTCAGTTTGAGGCTATTTGAATCCCCGTAAAGTTTTTCCACGAAAGGAGCTGGCGTCGGCCATATGCACTTTCTCTGTATCACATATAAGGGGCAACTTTGAAGCAAATGTTTAGCAGTCATTTTATCAGTTGGATAAACTACCATTAAACATGTATGACTCTTCCTTATATTTTCAGGTTTTTATATTTTTTCACCATTATTTTTTAAAAAAAAGGAGTGAAATTTCTTGTTATACCAATATCTCAAATAACCAGCATGTAACTAATTGTCCAACATTTAGTTACATATAATTCATTTTTCTTTTCAGATTGCAAAAAAACAATATGGAACAGAAGAACCCATTCCTGGATCAAAAAATAAAACAGGACATCAGTACAGATTTTAAAGTGAGTATTTTCTTTTTAATTCTTGATAACAAATTTTACAGCCAAAGTGAGTTAAACTGAGAAATCTGTTAAATTATTGTCCATTTAAACATCTTATTACTTATTGCTGGGTTCTTTTTTTTTTTTTTTTATTTATATAAATGAAAAAAAAGATATCCCATTCAACCTCTGATGGGTTATAATTAGGATATATATTGTTTTCAATTCCAAATAATATGAACAACCGCCGATATGAGAAAGTGGCATCACATATGTCAAATCAATGTAAATAGGGACAATAACAATTGTGCTTAAACGTTAAATAAATAGAAAAAAAAATCAAGAATAAACTCTGAACAAGAATAATTTTAAAGTGGAGGGGTGTAAAGGCCTGGTGGTTCTAGTTATATAATGGACTTTAACAGATATTTAATTGACTTTCATCTGTTAAAAGTCATATGCATTGTAAGAACAGCATCAGATCTTCACATTCCCAGCCACTATATATTAACATTTGTTTGTGTTACTCTCCACATGTAAGCCTACCTTGCCGTGGTTGGAGAGCTTGAGCGCCTCAATGATCCCGGGAGCTATGCCGGCGGGAGTTTTACTCCTGGCAGGGTCACCCAAGCCGGACAGGTCCTGGGTGAGGGGCCAGACTAAATGGGCTGAGGAGTGGGTGGAACCCTATAGGTGTAGATGCAGAACCCACCGGCGAGTGGTACATGCTCTGGTCTGCACCAATCCACCCCCACTTCATGGGTTAAATGCTTTCTTGCCTCATTCTTCACTGTTTGTCGTCTATCACGCCCATGGCGACCGTTGCCTCAATTGGCTGTGTGTGGTGTACCCGGAAACGGGGCCTCCCAGTACTGAGGCAAAGTTAAGTCCCCGATGTCACTTATCGGTGCAGAATTGAGAGAGATGGCTGAGCATCACAATCCCTCCTGTGTTGCAGCATGATGAGAACCCAGCATTGCACACTGAGCTTGGGGGGATCACTTGGGCACCAGACTTAATACTGGCTCTTGACTGGATGGCCGCATGCAGGAGATTTCTACAATGGAGGGTTGGCAGGTGGTGGGTATCGGGAAGTGGCTCTGTGCAGGACGTGAGGATTCCTTGGGAGAGCCCAGAACCAGAGCACAGCATTGTGCAAGCTCTGCATAGTTGGAGAGCCCCCTGGATGACGGGGAATGCACAGTGTGCTACCCCACCTATCCCCAACTGCTAACTTAGAACCAGAAGTGGGGTCCTCTGTATGCGTGCCAGGCCAGGATAAAATGCCTGGGAAAGAGACTGGAGCTCAGAACTCCCTAACTCAAAGTTGCAGGATGGCAGAAAAGCCACGGGAAAGACAGGGCTATTTTGAAGATAACGCAACCATATTTTCACCATACGAGCTCGGACGCCGCCTCGGTAAACAAGGTCCGCGCAGAGCAGTGACACCCCCAGGCTGCTTGCAAATAGTCTACTACTGGGAACATAAACAGATTAGGGATGAGCCCACTCTCCCGTTGAACAGGTGCTAAAGTCGTAGATACTGGGCCAGAAGGCGCACCGGAAACCACAGTATCATGCAACTCGCTTTTTTTTTTTCTATGGAGAGTACACCGTCAAATAAATCTCGTTCTGGTGCTCGCCCTGTGGAGCTCCACCAGGCAGGTGCAGTGCCGGGCTCTGAGCCTCGACAGAGCCCACCCTCAGCTACTGGAGGACCCTCTAGACCGTCTTGTGGAGTCAACAGACGGCGGAGGAGAACTACTGACCAAAACAAAACAGAAAAAGAGAAACCCAGAGTGCCACTTGTCATGATGCACTGGAATGCAGAGGGAGTGAACAGCAAGCAGGCTGGATACAGCAAAAAGACAGAGCTGGAAAAACATCTTGTATGAGAAGCAAGTCAGTGTTTGCTGTATCCAAGAGACTCACTTGAAAGCAGATCAAACCTTTAAAATAAGGGGATATCAATGCTTCAGATCCGACAGACAAGATAGACGAAAAGGAGTAGTACTTACTCTTGTAAGGAATAACATTCCTGCACACGAAAGGAAAACCTTCATGGATGGAGCAGAATATCAGCTGCTGCAGATAAAGGTAGACAAGATGGAAATAGAACTCCTGAACTATTACTGTCCGAACAACAAACCCCTGAGTCTCAGCTCTATACAGGTACCAGCCACCAACTTTATAGCAGTTGGAGACTTTAATAGCCACTCCCAGAGCTGGGGCTATAACCATCTGGATCACAGAGGTGAAGAGGTTGAAACTTGGCAAGATGATCACTCCCTAATCCTAGTCAATAATGCCACAGATACTCCTACCTTCTACTCCAGAGGATGGCACAAAACCTCAACACCAGATCTTGCCTTCTCCACACCAGATATAGCTGGATCTATTAGTAGAGAAGTAGGAGACCAACTAGGGGGGAAGCGACCATCGCCCAATCTTTCTTACTGTCCAGAGTGCAACTCTCAGTACAGGCCCAGCCATTACAAGATGGAACTACAAAAAAGCCAACTGGGGTTTATTCAGGCATCAGGTGAACACGCTGCTCTCTACCCTCAAGGTACAGAACAGAGACAATAATGAAGTGGTAAAAGACTTCAACAGATGCATACTACAAGCTGCAAAAGAAAACATTCCCAAAGGATGCCGGCGTAACTACATACCATACTGGTCCAGCACACTCCAAGAACGTCAGGAAGCTATGGACAAGGCTAGAAAGGACGCAGAGTCTCAGCCTTCACTTGAAACTCACAACAAATGGAAAAAGGCTGTAGCAGAGTTTCAGAGAACAAAGCTAGAAGAAAAGCGGGGAATCCGGGAAAAGCTGGAGAACTAAAACGGCATCGCTGAACCTTGAGAAAGACGGCAGGAAACTTTGGAGATTAGTCAAGTCTCTAAATGAAGAGCATTCCTCACCAAGGCAGACTATCACATTGGATGAAGGTGGCAAACTTTTCAGAGGAAAACAAGCTGCAGACTTGTTTGCTAGAAGATACAGTTCAGAAAGCAACTTACCCATTGACATAGACCATCAGAGAGAGATAAGAAAAGAAATACTGGCAACCATGGGACAGACAGATACTCCTGCCCCAATGAGGGAACCCATCACACTAGGAGAACTACAGAAGGCTATTTCCAAGCTTAAGTTTCAAAAGTCACCCGGCCCAGACAAAATCAGCAACGAAATGCTAGTAAATCTGAGCTCAGCAGCAAAGACAAAACTGCTTGAGATATTCAACCACAGCTGGTTGAAAGGAACGGTACCCCCAAGTATGGAGAGAAGCCATCACAATACCCATACTAAAGAAAGGGAAATGTAAGACCGAGGCTGCAAGTTACCGGCCAATCAGTCTCACAAGCTGTGTTGGGAAGACTATGGAGCGAATAGTCAACCACAGATTGAAATGGTATTTAGAGTCTGAGCAGATCCTTGTGCCGGAACAAGCTGGATTTAGAGAATGCTACAGTATAGAAGACCAAGTTACTTACTTGTCTCAAGCAATAGAAGATGCCTTCCAGGAGAAGAAAAAGGTCCTAACGATCTGGGTCGACTTCAAGCAGGCCTTTGACAAGGTGTGGAAAGATGGCCCATTGCAAAACTTAGGAGAAGTGGAATCCAAGGCAACATGATGAAATGGATCCAGTCATACTTGCATAACAGGAGAACTAGAGTCACTCTTGACGGTCTGCAGAGCAGAAAAGTGTTGCTCCATCAGGGGGTACTCAAGGAGGAGTAATTTCCCCAACACTCTTCCTTGTTTACATCAATGACCTGGTGAAAGATCTCCCTGCAGGAGTTAAAGCTGCCTTATATGCAGATGACCTAGTACTCTGGTGCGCTGATGAAAATGTCACCACAGCAAATTATAGAATGCAGCGGGCAGCAGACATGCTAGTGTCATGGGCAGAGAAATGGCTTATCACAATAAAACACAGACAAAACCTCCACAACACTGTTCTCCCTCGCCCCCAAGGACAAATCAGCTAAACATACACCTAGGGACAACCGTGATCAAGGAAGAAAGCTACCCCACCTATCTTGGGGTGACATTTGACCAAAGGCTTACATGGAATAAGCATATTGAAAATGCAGAAGGAAAGGCCCGAAGACGACTAGGCATACTCAGAAAATTAGCAGGTACCAACTGGGGAGCAAATGAACGAAATCTAAAGAAGATTTATAATGGAGTAATAAGACCACACTTAGAGTTTAGCTCAGCAGCGTGGTCATCAGCTGCTAACTCACATCTGCAGTCTTTGGACAAGGTGCAAAATCAAGCTCTCAGGCTCATTACAGGAGCCATGAAAACTACACCAATAACAGAGATGCAGAAGGTTGCTGGATTACAGACATTGTCCCATAGAAGAGACACAAAAACCATGATCCAGATGGAAAAGTACAACAGTATGCCAATGCACCCAATGAAGGCAAGACTAGATGATCTGGCATTGGGACGTCTAAAGCGTAGCAGCTTTGTGCGTCGGGGGAAAAGACTTATAAGACAGCATCAAGAAGACCTATCCATGAAGACAACACCACTGAAGCCCACCCTATACCCTGTACCATGGGAGCAGGCCAGCAGTGCCCTCCAAATTAATACAACAGTCAGTGGTCTCACAAGTGGATGTGAGTATAATGATCTGCAAAAACGAACTGCTACATTGAGTATGATCCAAGAAAGCTATCCCGATCAATCATGGATACATGCCTATACAGATGGATCAGCAACTAATGCTGTTAGGAATGGAGGTGCCGGTATCTTTATCTCATATCCTGACAACCACTATGAGACTAGGCACATTCCCACTGGTAAATTCTGTTCCAACTATACAGCTTGAGGTTTCAAGGCTCTAGAGCAAGCTGCAAATATGATTTATAACACCAACTCTGACTGCCACCAGGTAGTCATCCTCACAGATGCACTGTCTGTCCTGCAAGCTCTCAAGGGTGGTAAACTCCCGCATCTGAGAAATGAACTAAACAAGGTAGCTGCCAAAAAGAGAACCATTTCAGTGGGTACCATCTCATTGTGGTGTACCCGGAAAAAAAGGCAGATAAACTTGCAAAAAAGGGAGGAGAATTAACAAGAAGATAATGAAGTCCTACTTTTTGAGAAAAAGAGAGCTTCCAGACTATCAGAAGAGAACAGAACCAACCCAAAGACGACTATCACACTCTCGACCGGCAGGGACAGATTTATTTTTCGACTCAGGGACAGGGCATAACAAACTGAATAAACACATGCACAAGCTATTGTTTCACCGCTGTGCACATGTGGATTAAACGAACAAACTGCTGAGCATGTTCTACAGGACTGTCCTCTGTATGACCAGTTAAGAAAGATATACTGGCCCAATGACTCAACACTAAACTAAAAGCTATATGGAGTTAAAGAGGAACTTCAAACAACAGTCGAATTCATCATGAGAACTCGTCTGACGGTGTAATCATCAAAGATGCGATCGCAAGAAGAAGAAGAAGAAGTTTGTGTTAAATATTGTTTGACTATATTATGCAGTTCCCTAGGTCTGTCTATTCTCAACACCTCTTCTATATTTATAGGTAAGTTGGATGCTTGCAAATAATCTAATATTGGTATTCTCATTTGTTCATACCTCCTACAAGTGAAGATAGAATATTATTGTAGTTGAAGACATCCTGCGGTAAGGTTGGTTCTGTTCTGAAAATAGTTTTTTCCCAGGGTAGTCTGAGAAGTTTCTTATTACTGGGAATGTTCAATTCCCTAGATATCTGACATTTTCTTGTTGGAGCCATGAACATCTTATATGCAGGTCTTCCTTTCAGATTCTTATCCCACTCTGCTTTCCATTCATCTGTTATTAAATCTTTAATTAAGCTCTTAATCTCTGATTTACTCAAACATTTAAGATGTTTCGCATCATATGTTCTTGCTTCTTTATCTGCCTTTTCATTTCCCTCTATTGCCAAAACATGTGAAGGTATCCAAGCAATTAAGACTGAACATCCTTCTGGAAAAAAAACTATGTATAGCCAGAAATATATCTTACACTATATCAGGTCAACTACATTCTATAAGTTTCAAGTGCTTTAATTGTTGAAAGAGAGTCAGTTTAAAACTGTTAATTTTTTGGGAGGGTTATTAGAGGATCCTGTAGGGTATCTAGTGGTATTCATTGGCTTGGCCTGAGTTGTTAGTTTGGCATCTGGTAAAAGCTGTATGTGCTGGGTGAGACTTATCTAACATAACTCTGTTCATGTAATTTAGTCTTAACTCCTTTCTCCGTAATTCTAAAGGTATAATTCCTAAAGCCATCTCTATAGCTCCCATTGATGTTGATCTGATTGCACCTGCTATTGTACATAAAGCCTGATGCTGAATTCTGTCTAATTTAATCTTGTTACTGTGTGCAGCAGGGTCATATATTGTACTTCCATTATCTATTTTTCCTCTAATAAAAGATTTATAAAAAGTGAGCATTGTCTTAGTGCTTGCACCCCATCCATTACCTTTCACATATCTTAATAAGGTAGTCAATCCTCTGCAAGACTCCACTAGTTTATCTATGTGTTTATTCCAGTTCAGCTGTTGGTCCAATATCATTCCTAGATACCGAGTGGTTTGTTCTGTATTAATGTTTTGCCCTTGGATATTTATGTCTATAATTTTTTTTTTTTACAACCCTACCTTTACTAAAGATCATTCCCAATGTTTTATTTGTTTTCAGCTGAAAACCCCATTTTGTCATCCATTTACATACTTTATTTATTTGCTTCTGTAGATCCTTATTTAATTTTGGCAGATGTCTCCCAGTCCTCCATATAGCAACATCATCTGCAAACTGTGACAATTTATTTATTATATCATTAAATTCATCACCTAAATCATTTACCATTATTGTAAAAATTGAAGGAGACATTACTGATCCTTGAGGTATTCCATTTTGTTGTTCATACAGTGTTTTTATTCTGTAACAGTGTAATATATGTAAATGTTAAATATGGTCTTCGTAAGGGACAGTGGCAACAGTTGAGAAAAGAAAGTAATTTAAATACATAAATGTGTTCATGTTGTTCTCAATCTGGGGCAATGTTTAAGACTGAAGTGGTTTGTTTCAAACTTGAATATGTTCAATATTTTGTTTTCAGAGATACACAGTGAAGATAGAAAGTGAAGGTGAGGAAGATGGTCATGTTTCTGCAGGGAGAGAGAGTATGAGTAGCAGTTCCATTTCTGTATATCCTGCTGGGGACAATTTACTCAGTAATGCTTTACAACTTTTAAACATAAATGTAACCTGTGCTCAATATGTTACCACTATCAACAAATATGTAACATAAAAAGTATTATTATACTTACACACATCAACCACAAACATCATTTTTTAGGGTTTCTACCCTTTATGCACATATGAGTGTTTTTTTATTTCAATTATTTTTCTTTTTTGTTTATCTTTATTCCAGACAGAAAATCCCTTGCAGCAAATTTTACTTGTTTTGTGCAGTGGTGTGCCGAGGGTTTTTAGCACAAGGGGCGAAACAAGAAAAAATGCATCCCCCATCACCGCTAGATAAAATACATGTTCATCTTGTAGACCAATCAAAAATAAGTATACAGTACTATATCATGCACTGTTGTGACGTTTAAATTCTATTAAGAACACCAAGATGAATTATTGAGAAAATATGAAATTTAAGAATTAATTAAACACAAAAGAAAAGAAATAAACCGTTCTTTCTAATAAGCTTTTTATTTTAACAACATAAACAGTACATCACAGATGTCAATTGTTTTTATTTTTATTTTTTACTACCGTAAAATCTCGCGTATAATACGCACTCGTGTATAATACGCATGCTTGATTTAGCCCAACATTTTCTGGTAAAATGGAAATTCGTTTATAATACGCACCATAATTTTTCAAGATTTTATTTTATGAAACATTTGTTAAAAAACAGAAAGTATAATAACAAACAGAAATAGGTACGCAACACCTACATTTTAGGTACTTTGGACTGAAAGACCATGTCGCTTCATAAAACTAACTGCCCATCCATATGACGCTTTAAATGTTGTTGTGCCTGTTCGAGATTTTTTAAGTTCCAGAGCTAAAGTCGTATTTCAATGCATGAAACACCGATGCCTTGTTGCCTTCTATCCACTACCCACTCCAATAATGTTTTTTCTAGGTCTGGAAGATCTGGTGGTGACCCACGATTCACCTTTTTCTTACTAGGCAACACTTGCAGCACCTCTGTTTTTTCGCCATAAACGAATGTTGCACTCGTTAATGGGAAAATGTCAACTTGCTGCCCGATTGCCGTTAGATTCTGCATATTTTACCACTAAGAGCTTTTCTGCTGCAGTATAACATTTTCTCGAATTCATTTTTAGGGCTCAAAATAATCAAACGACAAATTTCACAACCAAGCTTAATATCAAAACAGATTGAAGACCAAGAGTGCAAAATGCGTTTTGCGACAATGTCTGACACATACGAAAACACAGGGCACATTCAATTTTGCGCCATTTTCACTTAAATTGTGACAAAAACTTGACAGACTTTCCAATGTAGGTTACTTTCGAAATCGAACATAACGTATTTTTTAGTACTCGCGTATAATATGCACCCGAGTTTTAGTGGACAAAAATGAGTAAAAATTGTGCGTATTATACGCGAGATTTTACGGTACATATTGATCTTTAGCACCATTCCTGAACAATGTTACCAAAATGAATCTTCTTCTTCTTCTTGTTTGCTGTTGTTTAGTAATGTCTACACAAGAAGTCCGGTTCTCTGGATGTATGTTGCTGTGGTTGAAAGTTCGTCAAGACTCCCAAACAGCTTTGTGTGGATGTGCGTCTCTATGGGCCATTGTTTAGTTCATAATTGACTAAGCATGTGGCAGTCCTGCAGGATATGTTCATCTGTCTATGCTGCCTGTCCACACATGCACAGGGGTGATGGGACCAATTTCAGTCTGTATAAGTGACTGTTCAGTTAGTAGCCTTCATAAGGGTCTTCTTTTCCTGGAAGAAGATTGTTTTTTCTTTTTGTTCCCGTGTTGCTCCCTCTTTTGCTAACATGTCTGCTCTCTCATTTCCTGGTATGCCACAGTGTGATGGTATCCACTGTAACACTACCCTTCTTTTGATATTCACTTCTATAGGGCTCTTTTTAACTCTGGCAGTTTATCACTGTTGAAGGCTTGCAGAACTGACATTGCATTGGTAAGGAATACAACCTACTGGCATTAGCTTATTGTGCTATTTATAATTTCTGCAGCAATGCTCATGGCTTGTACTTCAGCAGAGTAATTTGAATAGAATATTCCAGTAGTTGAACAGGTGGATTCGTTTACTTTGTCTGGGGAGACCACATACACTCCTGCACCTCCGTCCTTCACTGCTTTGGTTGCAGATCCATCAGTATATACCTGGATCCATGCTTCTCTGGGGTAAAGTTCTTCAATCATCATATGCTACTGTTTTCCTTTGCAGAGTATTTAGCTCTCCCATGGGGCAGGTGGAAGTTATGGAGGTCTTAGTGCTGAAGTTTAGTTGTTGTTCCCAAGGGGTTGGGAGGGGTGTTGAAATTATTTCCTTAGTGATGTCTAGTAGTTCATCCTTGTATGTTCTAATTAGATTTTTGGACCGATGCACAAAACTGCTTCTCTTCAACCTCCCACTTGCTAAATCTCTAAATCTAGTTTTCATCGGATGTAGCTGGCATGTTCTTGTACTTTTGAGCTTGTATCTTAGTGTTTCGTCTGTAGGAAAGAAGTAGAATACATGTGAATTTTTTCCATTTCATTTATTGGAGTGGTCTTCATGGCATCCATGATCAACTGAAGTGCTTGATTTTGTACTTTGTCCAAGGCTTGTAGATGTGATTTGACTGTTGTAGACCATGCTGCTTATGCGTACTCTAATACTGGTCTTATTGCAATGTATAAACTTTCTTTAGCGTCGTTTCATTAGCTCCTCAACTTGATCCAGCTATTTTCCTCAGGATGGCAAATTTTCTTCTTGCTTTGGCCTCTGTTCTCTCGATGTGGGGCCTCCATGTCATCTAATGTAATGCCAAAGTACACCGGTTCCTCATCTGTTTGGACATGTATATTTCCAAGTCGAATCTCTCCTGCTTTAATGAATGTTCTCAAGAGTTTCTCTTTCAACAATAAGAATCGCCAGATTACTCAGACATTCCTGTCCTATAGATACTCGTAAATATGAAACAGTTATCTTTATGTTCTAAACAAATGCTCACAACTGGCTTCTTCTTCTTTGATTCTTAGCCGCCGACCATCAAATCAGTCAGTGGCCATCACGCCTAGTGGCGTCTTGTACGGCAATAACAAATTGATTCCACTTTGCTCGGTCGGTGGCTATCCTTTGTACAGTGCCCCAACTCTGGCTCATTATTTGCATCTCAGCCTCCACAGTCCTCCGCCAAGTTGTTTTTGGTCGGCCTCTCTTTCGTTTTCCTTCAGGGGTCCATAGCATAGCTGTTCTTGTGATGGCATTGGGGTCTCTTCTGAGGACATGGCCAACCCAGCTCCAGTGTCTGCCAGCTATGATGGTGTGCATGTCCTCTTGCTTGCTCCGAGTAAGCAGATCTTGGTTGGTGATGGTATTCGGCCAAAAGATTCAGAGAATTTTTCTTAGGCATGTTGTGTGAAAAGAGGACAATTTTGACATTTTCTTCTCTGTAACTCTCCAGCTCTCCACGCCATAGAGAAGCACAGAAAGCACACAGCTCTGATATAATCCTAATTTTGTGCTTGTGCTGTACTGAGAGGACTTCCAGATGTTGTTTAGACTAAAAAAGTCTGTTCTTCCTTGTACAATATATACATTAAATTAACACTATTAGTGTTATTTTTCATACAAATACATTTGAGATGTGTTTATTATACTGGGTTTATAATAATTTGCTTTCTAAAATATCTGGCACATCTCCCACTCCCAGAAGTTGGGTTTTCCAACTAAGAACAGAATACACCAGACTCCCCAAGCACATACAATAATTAAACCTCAACACTTATACCTAATTGCCACTACTTTACCCATCCATTGATCATGCCCAGACTGTGCTGCTTACTTGCCCAGTACATTCCACAGACAGAAGAAAGCTATTACTTGGCTCCTCAACAACCACACTATTGATGGGGGACCTAAATGCAAAAATAGGAACAGACAACATCAACTTTGAAGAAATCATGGGAAAACATGGATTAGTATGATGAACAAGAATGGGGAACTATTAATAAACTTCTGTGCTTCAAATCAACTGGCTTTAGGGGAAAGCATATTTCCACATAAAAGAATACATAAGGCAACATGGATATCACCAGGCCATAAATAAGAGGTATAGATCATAATTACTGTAATATAATACATTAAAATGCAAAACTACACATTGTAATATAATACATTAAAATACGAAACTACACATGTACGAGCATTCTGTAAATAAAACTGATCACAAAGGTACATAGAGAAGCAGATGGAGAATCAGATCAAAACAAAAATGACACTCATAAAATTGTGTATAATGTGGAATATCTAAGAAATCAAGAAATCAGAGACAAAGTTTCAATCACAGTATCCAACACATATCAATTACTCCAACAACTGGATGATGAAGCCGATACAGAAGACCTCTGGCAACGACTAAAAAATATATGGAACAAGACCAGTGGAGAGGTACTGTGAAAAAGAGAACATCAACACAAATCATTGATAACAACAGAAACCATAAACAATATAGAAGACAGTAAAAACAAGAAAGCAGATAATAATCTTCAACTCAAATGTCAAGCCAGTCCTATTGCATGACTCTGAAAGATTGAGAACAACAACAAAAAGTTAGACTTTTATAAATGGAAGCTTGCATAGAATATAAGGTTTGAAATGGTATTATAAAGTCACAAATGTAGAACTGATGACAAGAACTAGACAAGTGCCAGTGGAACAAGAGATGAGAAAAAGATGCTGGCAATGGATAAGACACACATTGAGGAAACCTGTTGATAGCATTACAAGGTGGTCCTTGTTCTGAAATCCCCAGGAAAAGAAAGGAAGAGGTAGACTAAAAAACGCATGGAAAAGAGAACTGGATAAAGAGGTGAAAGTGATGAGGAAAACATGGAAAGAACTTGAGCTGTTGACACGTGACAGGAGAACTTGGCATGTGTTTCTTGAAGGGAGATAAAGGGTATATTGAGTATTGGCAACCAATCACAAACACTTTAATCACTACCAATAAGAAGCCTCAGAACACATAAAAATTCTTCAAATTGGCATTGGCTGTAAAAGGGTGACAAGTTCAGCAACCCTTGATCATCAACAACAACTTCTTGTTATGAAAAACAAGTCTAAACTTTCAAAGACTCTTCTTGTAAGTGCGTTGTTATGTCAGTAACCATTTTATTGAGTTTATGCAACTATAGATAATATTTCTTTTCAAACATTCTTGGACTTTATAATAACCATAACTGATTTTCAAAATGCATAAAAGAATCAGTCAGAATGTATGTAATAATTAAAATATATCATGTACTGTATTCAAAATTCAGGATCTGATGAATGTAAACAGGAGTATAATGGAAGTGTCCAGAATCATAATGCTAATACTGAGGTGGGATGTTGTATGTGCCATTGTTTAGACAAACTAAATCAGCCAGTTAATTAACCTTATATGTTGTATGTACCATTGTTTAGACAAACTATATCGGCCAGTTAATTAGCCTTATATGTTGTATGTACCGATGTTTTGACAAATTATATCAGCCAGTTAACTAGACTTATATGTTGTTTAGACAAACTGTAGTTATTTATTTATTTTTGGAAACAAACAATTCAAATGGTTTTTCATGTTTAAAAGTTTACTGTGACCTTATATGGTCTTATTTCATGTAGAAAATAATTGTGTGCTCTATATATTTTTTGAAAGAGATGAAAACAAATAAGGAGGTCCTAGAAAATCTAGGTATGAAAAGAGAACTAATGAGGGAGGTCAAAGATCGGCAGCTAAAATACTCTGGCCACATAAAAAGGCATAACACCTTTCAGAAGACCATAACAGAAGGGAGAGTTGAAGGCAAACGTGCAAGGGGAAGACAGCACTATAAGTGGGAAGATAACATCAAAAGATGGACAGGAAAGAGTCTATCAGAGTGCACCACCAAGACAAGAGACAGAAGACGTTGGAGATCCATTACAGCCAACCTTCATTGTGGAGACGGCAACTGATGATGATGATGATATATTTGTACATGTCTGTGTTTATAAGTATGTACATGAGCATTTGTCTGTGCATGTATACGTAAGTGTATATGTTCATTTGTGTATGTGCATGTGAGTATGTCTTTGTATGTGTTCATGAGTGATGGCAATAATGAGAAAATGATTACAGAAAAAACGTATCTCCCCTACATTTTAATATTGTGTATTACAAGTGTCATAAATGGAAAAAAAAATCAAGTCCAACACAAAAATCTCAATCTTCAATTGCAGTGTCAGGGCAGTTAAATTATACAGCTCTAGTCTATAGCATTCTGAAATGTCCAGGGTAAAAGAGTTTTTGGGAGACTCAAATACACACATAGTAGAGAACTGGATACAAAAGTCAAAGATATGAGTCAGTCATGGAGATACCTTGAGCTGATAGGAGTTGGCAGAAATGTGTTGAAGGCCTAGGCTGTTTAGGGAGCTAAAAGTGATAATGATAATTTGTCATAAATGCCTGGATTGATCAAAATTTGTTTCAGGCTGATTGTGACAACAGCTGTACTAAAACTGAGATACAGTATACTGACTTCTTGGACATGCCAGAAAGTCAACAACAGTTATGCTTATTTGAAGATGAGAAAGGTATGTATAATAGCAATGTTATTATTTTAAATTCGTATTTTGGCTACACAAGTTTACTTGATTTCAATATCAGCACAGCATGACATTTAATACTAACCTTTAGCACGCGGCATTCCTTTGGCGAAAATAGTCGCCTGCCGCTCCATTCTTTTTCACAGCGTCCCGTTTTTATAGTGGGTGACTTGTAATGTCTATAGTTTTTGTGTTTCTTGGTCAATTGCTATCATTTTTGGAATTTATATAAATAAATGAATGGTAAATCTGATGATATAAAATTTGTTTGAGTACATGTTAGATGTGATAGGAAGAGAGGAAAGGAAAGATGAAAAAAAAAATTAAAATAAAATTATTTTTTTTTTTAAATTTTAAAATTAAAAAAAAATTTTTTTTAAATAACCAACACACAAAGAGTCCATATCCCTTGCATCTCAATGAAAGTCATTTGACCAACAGACCAATACAAATCAAATGACGATCTTTTCGTTACACCCATCATCAGTAATAATAATAATAATAGCCCCTTCAGTCATAGCTGACTATGGGAATGCGCCCCTGAGGTGACAGCCCTCGGCTGCTTATTTTCCTGGTGCTCCTTTCGACGTTTTCTCCTCACCTCTGCTTCTTGTGTGAGCCTCTCTTCGCCCAATCTGAGGTGGCGCCGTAAATAGCATCGCCACTTAGTGCGATCGGCAGCTTCATCCTCCCATGTTGCTGGATCCATGTCCAGTGCCCTCATATCTCTCTTGCACACATCTTTGAACCTCAGCTGTGGTCGCCCAACTGTTCTCTTGCCATCTGCTAATTGTCCGTAGAAGTTATCTTTTGGGATGCGACCATCTTCCATGCGGCGAACATGCAAAGCCATTGCTACTTCTAAGAAGCGTATACATACTTTGAAGGCCAGCACGTGACAACACCTCGACATTTGTCACTTTATCTTTCCACGAGATGCCGAGGATGCGGCGTAGACACCGCAAATGGAAGGTATTGAGCCTTCTTTCTTGCTTAGCATAGGTCGTCCAGGTCTCGCTGCCATATAGTAAAGCAACAAACATCCTCGTCAGCAGTGACATTCGGCCGTAATTCTAAACCTTTTCCGATATTCCTAGTCCTAACCCCTAAAATTATACATACTAGCAATGCCATTCTACTTTCGTTTCCATCTCAGCCATCAAACATATTCTGAGAACCGATATCAGCGCTTATAAAGACAAAAATCTCATCCCCACCGCATGGCGTCAGAATCCAATAAAATTAGAGCAAAAATGGCCACGTGTTCGATGCCGATTCATTTCGATTTTAAAAATTTACAAAAAATAAACGCGGATTTACCCATCACTTTTTTAAGATCGGAAATGGAAGCTAACTCTCTTGCAAATAACATTATAAATTAACATCCGGGGCTGAAATCACGTGTACACAAGTCCTCATGCTAGAAACGGTGATATCCGTAAGGCGACACATGGCAGCTGCAGCGTGCAGAGCATAGGTTATCTTCGGCGACATGTGTCGCCCGCAGCGTGCTAAAGGCTAAGCAGTGAGTTGGCCTTTCTTAAAAATTAAGTCTATTTACAAATTTTAATTAAACTTGCTTAATGTATACATAATGGAGATAGAGGCTGTTACTGCAGTAACCAGGGCAGTTATTGTGTCACACTCTCAGTCCATGCTTTTAAGGGTTCAAAAAGGATGTCTGTTGCATCAATAGAAAATATTATAGAGGCCTTGATCTTCAGACACTGGCGTCAATCTACTGTACAAGACATTCAGGTGTATGACACTGTTGTATCATGTATATTGGGGTGGCAACAACAGTAGTTGTCACTGGGAATGGCTTATAAAATATTATGAACAAGGTCTCCAGAAATTGGCTCATTAAGAAAGAAAGAGACCTATTTGAGAGAGGGACAAGAAGAAGAGAATGCAAATGCTTTTCACTGGATAATGTTTCCTAGTAAAATATGGAAAGTGTTCTATTTCCCAATGACCTTAGCTTCTTTCTGGTCATACATCAAACACAGAAGGTGTTGACTCAGATTTCTGTTGGACTGAAGACACACAAATGTCTTCATAAGTTTTCACACTTAATATCACTGCCTGATGATTTAAATTTTCTAGTAATTACTCTAAAATCTCGCGTATAATACGCACAATTTTTACTCATTTTTGTCCGCTAAAACTCGGGTGCGTATTATACGCGAGTAATAAAAAATATGTAATTTTCGATATTGAAAGTAACCTACATTGGAAAGTCTGTCAAGTTTTTATCACAATTTGACAGTGAAAATGGCGCAAAATTGAATGTGCCATGTGTTTTCTTATGTGTCAGACATTGTTGCAAAACACATTTCGCACTCTTGGTCTTCAATCTGTTTTGATATTAAGCTTGGTTGTGAAGTTTGTCATTTGATTATTTTGAGCCCTAAAAATGAATTCGAGAAAATGTTGTACCGCAGCAGAAAAGCTCTTAGTGGTAAATTATGCAGAATCTAACGGCAATAGGGCAGCAAGTCGACATTTTTCCATTAACGAATGCAACATTTGATTATGGCGAAAAAACAAAGAGGTGCTGCAAGTGTTGCCTTCCAGACTTAGAAAAAAACATTATTGGAGTGGGTAGTGGATAAAAGGCAACAAGGCATCAGTGTTTCATGCATTGAAATCCGACTTAAAGCTCTGGAACTTAAAAAATCTCGTACAGGCAGAACAGCATTTAAAGCGTCATATGGATGGGCATTTCGTTTTATGAAGCGACATGGTCATTCAGTTCGTCGAAGAACTACTATCGCGCAGCATCTTCCATCTTCTTTCAGTTTTTTAACAAATGTTTCATAAAATAAAATCTTGAAACATTATGGTGCGTATTATACATGAATTTCCATTTTACCAGAAAATTTTGGGCTAAATCAAGCATGCGTATTATACACGAGTGCGTATTATACGCGAGATTTTACGGTATGTATGACATGAGATGCTAAGTGTTAAATACATTGTGCCTGGGAGTGTGTGCACATGTAAGTCTGTAAGTATGATCTAACAATGTAATTGAAGGTGAAGTATGAACTATCAATTACCTCTTATCATCTTAGAGGAAAATCCTTAAACTGAATTACTCATTTATGCAAAGGATTTATTGGAAAACTGTCTTCTACACATTTAGATATGATGCTAATGGTGAAAGTGATCTTAACTAAAGGCTAAGAAACATTATTAGTAGTTTTAAAAAGATTCACTAACCTCTTTTTTTCGTTTTGCGAATTCCTTTAAGAACACTATAAATTCCAGATATATGAATTTCAATATCCACACAGAAATGAATACGTCTAACAAAGCTATGCTTTTGGGATTTCTCTCTACACCACGCTACTGTAAACTTCAAACTCATCTCTAGCGAACAATTTGCTACATTATATTGCCAGTATAGCCAATGACATTGGCTAATTCCTTCCCTACCCAGTAGCTAAGAGTCACTCAAGCCTTGCATCTCTTTTGTCCCTTGTCAGTCCGAAAGTGGGTGGGCCACTAGCCACAAACTTTCCTTCTCTTTGCCTGTCAGTTTTTGCCAGATTGCCTGGTGGTTGCTGATTGGCTGGCTAGAAAAACTTACCTGTCTTCTAACTGTCACAAAGCCCTCCAACTGTCTATCACCCTGCATGTCAACTTTGTTTTACCATGCAGGCGGCCAACCCTTTTATTTCCCTGTTTCATATCTAAGATTTGGGACTTCGACCGTCAACTACCATCTGGAAACAAAGGTTGTTGTTCCATGTCATTGGCCTTTCTTATCACACTATTGTAATTGCAAGATGCTGAGCATCATTTGTTTAGAAAGCAGCATAGCAATGAAGAGACTAATCTAATTGTCCAGCTCAATTCTCACAAAGTTAACAATACACCTAATTTGGCATGTCACATGAGGTTTCCCCGGGGAATTAGATATCAAAGAAATGGTACCATGCCCAGGTGTTTGATTTTAATGAAACCAGATGGTTGTCACCAGATTTCTCATGAGGCAATGTGGACTCAAAAGATAATGCCAGGTGGTGGACTAAATCAAAGGAGTGTAAGGTTACACTTTAGATACAAGTCACAACTACTAAAGATTACAGTTTATGTCTATTCATGATTAAAAGATTATTTGAACAACCATGAAAGAGCACATGTAGAACTTTAACATCGATGAAAGAGCACAATGTGGGAGAAAATAAAATATGAAATATGTGAGAAAAAATAGAGCGATACGGCTTGGCGCTCATTCATCACAGACAACAGTAAGAGTGCTGACTAGCTTCCCTCGCACCCGTAGTGGAAACACTGGTACTGCACAAGGTAGAGATAGGGAGAACAGTTAATGATTGTCTGTTAGAAAACAACACTGCTAAGATAAATCAACAAGGCAAAGATAGCTGGAATGTGGCACCAAACATAATACTAGCAGGTATAATGTATCATTGTTTAGATAAACTATATCAGTCATAAATGAGTAATTCAGTTGAAGGATTTTCCTCTAAGATGATAGGAGGTAATTGACAGTTCACCTTCAATTACATTGTTAGATCATCCTTACAGACTTGTATGTGCACACACTCCCAGGCACAATGTATACCTGTCACAAAAAGTAGGGGATATTTTAAGATGGTATGTATTATTTTACAAAAGAGTGGATTTTGTAATTTAATGGTTGTATGGACATATCGAGCACGCTCTTCTCCACTCTCACGTGCAGTATCATGTTGACCTGGTGACTCATGATGAGTAAGCCAATCCCAAAAGCAGAGGTGGGGCCCATCCGTAAAGTTCACACATTATTCTTTTTCACAAAATGCGTGTATCTCGAGTTTGATGAACACTACTCACCATGGACAGGTATAAAAAGACTCTGCAACGGATACAATTTCTTTTCTTTGTCATGGAACATTTGACAGAACAGCAGAGTTGGATAGGCATAAGCATGTTGCAAACCGGAAGTTGGCAAGTGGATGTTGCTCGGAACCTCAATGTTTCACAGTCAGTTGTCAGCAGACTGTGGAACAGGTATCAAAATTTCCGCACAGTGGCTTATCTGCCTCAGACTGGCTGCCCAAGAGCCACTACACACCACCAAGATCAACTTCTTGTTACTCAGACACTCAGAACTCAGACTCTAAATACTACTCAACTTCAGCAACACCTTCAACAGACCACTGGGATCCGGGTCTCAACTCAGACAGTACGAAACCGTTTGCACCAAGTGCAACTGGCCTCACGCAGACTGTTTGTAGCTTTGCCCATGTCACCACAACACAGGCGAGCAAGAATGGATTGGTGCCAATGTCATCATTGGTGGACCAATCAACAGTGGGCATCAGTGAAGTTTTCTGATGAGTCCCGTTTTGTTTTGGATTTTCATGATCGTCAAATATGTGTCTGGCGATGGCGAGGTGAGCGTTACCAGCCTACTGCAACTGTTGCACACAACCGTTATGGAGGTGGCAGTGTAATGGTGTGGGCAGACATCTGACAGGACCGACCTTCACATATGCCAGGTCAATATCACAGGGCTCTACTACCATGACAACATCATCGAGCCTATCGTTGTGCCATTTGCTCAACGGCACGGACCAGATTTCATCTTCCAGGATGACAATGCACGTCCTCATTGTGCTCGTGTCATCCAAGATCCCCTTCAGATGCAGCATATCCGAATGTTACCGTGGCCGCTGATGTCCCCCAACGTGTCTCCTATTGAGCATTTGTGGGACCTCATGAATAGACATGTCCAACAACGTCCAGCCGCTCCACAGACTCTTCAGTAGTTAGCCCAGGCCCTTCAGCAGGAGTGGCAGAGAATTCCTCAAGACAACATCAGAAGGCTTATTTGCAGTATGAGACATCATTGCAATGCATGTTTAGCGGCAAACGGGGCCCTACACGTTTTTAGAAATATTGGAATATTTTTATGAAAATGAAGTACCTACCCCACCTTGGTTGCCAGTGCGACTAAAATCATGTTAGTAAAGCCATAATACTTCTTATACTGCAAATGTCTTGTTATGATGCTCAAGTTTACTTATACGAAGGAATAAATGAACTAATTTGAAATATATTGTCTTTGGATAACTTTTAAATTCAATATCCCCTACTTTTTGTGACAGGTATATTTAACACTTAGCATCTCATGTCATACATAATTACTAGAGAATTTAAATCATCAACCAGTGATATTAAGTGTGAAAACTTATGAAGAAAATTGGGTGTCTTCAGTCCAACAGAAGTCTGAGTCAACACCTTCCATGTTTGATGTCTGACCAGAAAGAATCTAAGGTCATTGGGAAATAGAACACTTTCCATACTTTACTAGGAAACATGTATACAATCAGGAAGCTACAGTACAGTAAGCATTCATACACTTTAACATTGGTTGATGGAGATGTAGCACCAATGGGTTTGCTTGGATTGCAATGATGTCGATCCTGAATAACAATCACATATTTATCAGGAAATTGTGTTTATGTGTTTGTTATTACACTTTCCTAACATATTGTAACTAAACATATAAGACATGCATTTCATTATTTATCTTTGCTCATTATTGTTATTATTACAGGTGTTTATTCTTGTCACCTGTGCAACACTCATTTCTTCCAACTTCATGTCCTGGATAAGCATATGAAAGCAGTACACAAAGATGGAGGCTGGGAGTTTGATAATAAATGCAGTGATCTTCAGAATGTATTACCACAGGACAGTGGAAATAACATGAATGAAGCAGTGAATAAGATTGGAGAAGCCACTTTTACTGATGTAACAAAACAAGATAGCATCAATCTGACACTCACTGGTAATAAAGCATCATTGAACTTCATCAACAGTCAGGAAAGGACAGCTACAGTGTTTGACAACCTACACAGTAATACATCAGTTTCTAAAAATCAAGCCTCTAACATAAATTGTAGTAAACCATTTTCTGCCAGTGAGATAAATGTTCAGCTTTGTGCTAGTGACAGAGCTGTTGATACTTGCAGTGATTTAAGCATTCAGTCTCACATTAAAATAGAGGAAGATAGGTCCTACAGGTGTGGTATTTGTGGTGTTTCATTTTCTGTGAAAGATGACCTACAGCAACATAAAGAAATACATACACAAGAGAAACTTTACAAGTGTGATGTTTGTGATGCAGAGTTTAATCAAAGTTGTAGCCAAAAATTACATGAAAGAATACATACAGGAAACAAACCTTACAACTGTGATGTTGGCAGTGCAGCATGTACTCTAAGCAGTAGTCTACAAAATCATCAAAGAATACATACAGGAGAGAAGCCTTACAAGTGTGATGTTTATGGTGCAGCATTTACTCAAATAGGTCCCCTAAAAAGACATAAAAGTATACATAGAGGAGATAAGCATTACAAGTGTGATGTTTGTGGCGCAGCATTTACTCAGATAGGTCTCCTACAAAGCCATAAAAGAATACATACAGAAGAGAAGCATTACAAGTGTGATGTTTGTGATGCAGCATTTACTCTGACTGGTCACTTACAAAGACATAAAAGAATACATACAGGAGAGAAGCCTTACAAGTGTGATGTTTGTGGTGCAGCATTTACTCAGACTGGTCACTTACAAGGTCATAAAAGAATACATACAGGAGAGAAGCCTTACAAGTGTGATGTTTGTGGTGCAGCATTTACACTGAGCAGTACTCTTCAAAGTCATAAAAGAGTCCATACACGTAATAAGCCTTACATATGTGATTTCTGTGGTGCAAAGTTTACTCTGAGCATTAGTCTGCAAATTCATCAAAGAATACATACAGGAGAGAAGCCTTACAAGTGTGATATTTGCAGTGCAGCATTTACTAAGAACAGATGTTTACAAAATCATAAAAGAATACATACAGGTAATAAGCCATACATGTGTGATATCTGTGGTGCAGCATTTACTCAGATAGGTCACCTACAAAGCCATAAAAGAATACATACAGGAGAGAAGCCCTACAAGTGTGATGTTTGTGGTGCAGCATTTAATCGGACTGGTAACTTACAAAGGCATAAAAGAATACATACAGGAAATAAGCCCTACATGTGTGAAGTCTGTGGTGCAGCATTTACTGAGATTGATAAACTAGAAAGACATAAGAGAATACATACATGTAATAAGCAGTACAAGTGTAATGTTTGTGATGCAGCATTTACTCAGAGCAGTAGTCTACAAATTCATCAAAGAATACATACAGGAGAGAAGCCTTATAAGTGTGATGTTTGTGGTGCAGCATTTACTCAGAGAAGTAGCCTACAAAATCATAAAAGAATACATACAAGTACATGTGCAATGTCTGTGGTGTAGCATTTACTCAGATAGGTTCCCTACAAAGCAATAACAGAATACATACAGGAAAGAAGCCTTACAAGTGTGATGTTTGTGATGCAGCATTTACTCACATTCATAATTTTTTAAAACATAAAAGAATACATACAGGAAATAAGCCTAACATGTGTGATATCTGTGGTGTAGCATTTACTGAGATTGATAAACTACAAATGCATAAAAGAATACATACAGGAGAGAAGCCTTACAACTGTGATGTTTATGGTGCAGCATTTACTGTGAGACATAGCCTAGATTTCAGGAGAGAAGCCTTACAATAGGTACCACAAACTGCCTGGATATTTGACAGGAAAAATGTCCCTCGCAGTGCAGAAATTGGAAACTAGATCTTCTTTGTTGTTTTTTTGTTCTTGTATCTTTGTATGTATTGTAATAAAATTTACACAAGATAATTCTGTGTTCTTTTCTCTCTCAAAATATGTATACTTGAAAATGGAATGTATTTTGTAAATATAAGAAAAATTGCAATGAAAAACATCAGTATATCAGGTTTTTTGATGTGCCTGTGAGCTATTCTCTCCAAATTGATGATCAATGGAAAGAAGAGTTATTGGGCCTCATTTTCATATTACACAAGCCCCGAAATATGTCGATTTAGTTGCACAAATATTGAAGTAATGACAACGTTGTCATTTTAAGTTTGCTTCCAAGAGCCAGATCCCTGCTTGTGTTATATCCATAGATTTGCCATCTATTTGGCTATCAGTGTGCACATTCTTATCATTTTCTGAGATTTGTTGAAAGAGCAAGCTTTCACGAAATACGAGCAACCCAACAAGTTTTTTTTCGCTCGTGTCCAGTCAAGATGGCTGTTCCGCCAGAAAGATCAACCAACCTTGAGCGTTATGCGATTGAGAGAAAATATTGGGCAGATTCTACTGAGCACACAAATGAGAGAAACTACCTGCGTAAAGAATATATATTTTTGAAAACTGATAACATTTAATTTATACTGAAATAAGTACGACTGCGAGAACTACAATAAAACAAATGGAATTAGCAAGGAGAGTGCAGGGAGTAGATTCAAGGTTGGAACAGTGAAAATGTCATTCGCTCGACTTAGATTTTTTTTTGGCAATTGAATTATTTGAGGGCGATTTTAATATTGTTGCCAGAATTTCAAAAGCATCGTGCACATTAAATGTGGTATTTAGATACTTTTTAATCGTTGATTAATGCCCCAATCGCTCAAAAACTCAGTCAGTTTGGTGACCTAATTTGATGTAAACAATCCCGGCAGTTTGCAAACTTCTGTTGTCTGCGAAACTGGACTGTAGGAGTCTTTCTTAATGAGATTGGGAATAATAAGACATTTCTAAAAGGTGCCACATAACAGAATATGTCATATAAACATTAGTTTATTTGAATTCCATTGCAAAGACCTGTAAAAAGGCTTTAAAATGATGTATGACATATAAATATACCTAAAAATTTTAGTAAAATGGATTTTTAGTTTTGTGGGTGACAAAAAATATGAAAAATTGTGCATTTTCTCCAAACAAGGCATACTTGAGCCTATATTTTGCTTAACAAGTAAAAGTAAATGGGCTTAGTTCTGTACTGTTGGAAAGTGCTTGAAAAAAGCTTTAAAATGATGCATGGATCATTACTGTAACTTCATTAGTAAATATTTTCTCCTTTTTGTAAACATGTAGAAATCTTGACGAATTAAGCGGTTTCTGCGGAAATCGGTTTTTTGGCTTTCTTGTCATGTTCAGCACATTATAACCTTGTTCAGAATAATGTGACATGTTTAGAAAAAAATTGGGCTTACTTAGTATGTCTATGACATTGGATATCATAGATATTGAGTGTCTACAGTGCTTAGATTTTGAGCATTGACACTTTAAAATTGTGTGTCGAGCTGATTTTGTAACCAAAAACACATGACTAACATGATTTTCTTTAAATGTGAAGAGTATATGGTCCTTTTTATGTCTTCCATTTCTTAATTTCTTACAATTACAAGTAGTTTTTAACACAAACATGACCTTATATGTGCTTATACATGTTATTTGTGATCCTTTGGTGATGTCAAAGATGACCCATTTTCACTTTCAGATGGAGCAATAAAATTTCTAAGTCAAAACATAAAATAAAAATTCATAACTATTTTATTTCTAGACCAATTTTGATGATGTTTTTTTTTTTAATTTTTTTTTTTAAAATGTACTTTCTCCAGTAAATATCTTACTGCATTGTCCATTTAACAAATATGAAAAATCAGTTTGTGGTACCTACTTACAATATATCACATATTGAACATTTTCAAACACTTTGAAGTCTCTGTGAAAGGCTTAATGACTGCTTGGTATTACATGTTATTCAGTACACATAGTTAAATCACTTAAACGTATAGAATTTAAAACAACAATATTTACTTACTTACTTAGTCATTCCCCTTCTACCGTGAGGTGTAGAGATTTGGAAGAGAGAGCGCCAGACTATCCTTTCGGCTGTCTTCCTCCTGGACAGGTTCCATTCTAGTCCTTGGTCCTTCAAAGATTGTCTAATGTTGTCCTCCCAGCGGACTCTGGGTCATCCTGGGGGTCTGGATCCCTGGCTCTTTGTTTCCCATGCTTGTCGTGGTAGCCAATCTTCTCCCATTCTGCAGACATGGCCAAACCATCTTAGTTGGGACTGTTCCACTTGGGTCTGTAGGGGGTAGGATTTAAGGCCTTGACAACTATAGGCAGAGGTAGACCAAGAAGCACATGGAAAAGAGAGCTGGAAACAGAGGTGAAAATGATGAGGAGATGTGTGCTGTCACCGGATCTGTTCAATCTTTACATTGAAAATATAATGAGATCTCAAGAGGGCATGCCTGGAATATAATTTGGCAGACATAAAATAAACAACTTGAGATACGCCAATGATAGTCTTAATAGCAAAAAGTGAAAAAGAGCTGCAGGAAATGGTTGATAAAATAGTGATAGAAAGTGAAAATAAAGGCCTTAGCCTTAACAGTAAATGCTGCACCACAAACATCACACTTGTAAGGCCTCTCTCCTGCATGTATTATTTTGTGTATATTTGGGCTATTCATTCATAACCCTCCACTCCCAAAGGAGCATAGGCATTCAACAAACACATGCCAAGTCCTCCTGTCACGTGCCATCATCTCAAGTTCTTTCCACGTTCTCCTCATCATTTTCACCTCTGTTTCCAGCTCTCTTCTCCATGTGCTTCTTGGTCTACCTCTGCCTCTCTTGCCCTGGGGGTTCCAGAACAAGGACTGCCTTGTAATACTATCAGTAAGCAATTTGCCTTGCTTGTCCTTTTATAAATTTGAGAGGGCATTGTTTTTCCTTCCTCGTGTTCTTTAGGGTCTTATAGAACAATTTCTGGTTTTCTTGCGCATCTTTTTCTAGCTTTTCTCCAAATTCTTCCCAGGACTTTTGTTTTGCTGCTAGCACCTTGTTCTTTGCTTCTGTTCTGAGTATCACATATTCTCTATATTTTTCTATTTGTACTGATGTGTTTTTAGCTCCTAAGTATTGTTTCCATGCCATTTTCTTCTCACTTATTTTCTCTTTGACTTCCTCTGTCCACCAAGGTGTCCTCTTTCTCTTGTTCCCAAGTCGGACTTCACCACATGATTCTGCAGTAACTGTCTTTATGATGTCCTTGAATTTAAGCCAGAGGGTTTCCAAGTCATCAAGTTGTTCTTCTGTGTTTCTCACCGCTGTAGCAATAAGCCCCTGATATCTGACCTTAATTTCTGGCTCTCTCAGCTTGTAGGTCTTAATGCTCATTTCTCCCGTTTGTTTATTTGGTTTCTTGCCTGATGTTGGGCAGTTCCTAGGCTGAGCAACTCTTTCAGTTGTTCTTTTGATTGTAAGCAGGTAGTGATCACTTCCAATCTCTGGCCCCCTCCAGACTCTAGCATCCCGGACACATTTGAATGAGCTCCTCCTAACTATGGTATAGTCAATCACTGACTTCTCATTCTTTGTTGGTTCACATCTAGTGTATGCATGTTTTTGCTTATGGGGGGAACTTTGTGTTTGTAATGATCAGATTCTGCTCACTGCAGAATCTAAGGAGTTGCTTTCCATTGTCATTGAGAGTATCTTATCCATATCTTCCAATAACTCCACCCCATCTAGCATGGTCATTTCCAACTCTGGCATTGAAATCTCAGAGCATGATAATTTCATCTAGGCAGTCATCCACTGTCCTTTGAAGCAGCTCGAAGAATTCCTCCTTGACCTCTGCTCTCTCATCCTTAATTGGCCCATACACTATGATCAGGTTGACTATGGTTTCTTCTTCTTTTAGTTTTACAACCATAATGTGCTCAGAGATAAAGTTCCATCCCTTGATACTTTCTTTTTTCTTTTTGGCCACAATGCAACCCACACCCCCTTTAGCTCTTTTAGATGTGGGTACACCACTGTAGAGCAGCGTGTCACCATCAAGATCCATGACTCCTTGTCCCTTTTTCTTTGTTTCCGTAATAGCCAGGATTTCTAATTTTGCTTTCCTCATCTCTTCCACCAGCTCCTCTTCTT
Organism: Oreohelix idahoensis; assembly: GCA_024509875.1. Lineage (NCBI taxonomy): Eukaryota > Metazoa > Mollusca > Gastropoda > Stylommatophora > Oreohelicidae > Oreohelix > Oreohelix idahoensis. The sequence continues at coordinate 78,650 of JAMPIV010013859.1, read as the reverse complement.
TCCCATTTATACTTCTTGTGTTCCAAGTTCCATAAGTCGTAGTCCGTTCCAGTTTGTCGCCTTTAGAATCAGTCCGGTTTTCTCTCTTTTAGTTTGCATAATCATGTTTTAAAGCAAACAGGTGATTGACCTGTTATGCCTTTGCATGGTGGAGGGGCTGCCTCCTTACGGCCTCCATGCAGGCCACTCTCCTCCTTTTTAAGCTGGGCTTGGGACCAGCCTAGATTGACAGAATTACTTCGTGAAATATTATTTAATCCATCTAATATTCTGTCAACTCAGTTGTCGCAGCTACAAATTGGTTCCAGTCTATCCCCCGAAATTAGTTCATGAGGTGAACGCCTAATATGGTTGCGTCTCCTATAAGTGTTATTACAACTTGTTAAAAAAAACTAGAGTCACTCTTTAGCAGGAAATGTACTTCCAGTTTTGGGAAAACATCTGGTTGCTAGAACTTTGTTCATAGGCTGATGATGGTTCTTCTAATGGCCAACTTGTGGCTGGGAAAAAAAAAAAAAAATATATATATATATATATATATATATATATATATATATATATATATATATATATATATATATATATATATATATATATATATATATATATATATATATACTACTCGTCAAAAGTCAAGTGCCACTTAGAAAAACCTTGGTTGAAACCATAAAACAAATCTGATATAAACGTAATTGGTATCAGTCAAAACGGCATTTATTGAATACCAAATTGACATGTCACGTAAAGAAATGGAAACACACATTCAGACGCAATGAAGCTGTGAAGTGTGTCACCCACCTTTTCAAAAGTCACACAATAGATGTTGGACAAATAGACATTTCAAAATCGGGTATGACCACCGTTTGCAGCAAGGCATTCAAGACAGCATAGACGCATCGAGTCCACAAGGGTCCGAAGAGTATCCTAAGGAACAGCTTGCCATTCCTGAAGCAGACATGCAGTCAGCAGTGCAACATCCATGGCAGGGGGTGATTTGTTGACTATCTTCGACCAAGGACATCCCAGAGGTGCTCAATCGGAGAAAGGTCAGGTGAATGAGCTGGCCACGCTGTCCTGATGATCCCACGTTGCTGAATAAACTTATTCACCACATGAGCTCGATGGGGTCGAGCGTTATCATCTTGGAGGATGGCATTACCACCTATGGCCTCCAGAGCAGGCTGAACAATTGTTCTCAAGATTTTGTTCTGGTATCTTGGACCGGTCAAGATGCCTTGGATGATGTAGAGTGGGGTCCTGCCATGTCTGTAGAAGCCTCCCTAGACCATGACATAACCCCTACCATAACGATCCACCTCTCGAATTGTGTCATCAGTAAATCGCTCTCCTGGTCATCTCCAAACTCGAATCCTGCCATCATTGAATGACACAGGGAAGCGACATTCATCAGTGAAGAGAACTTGACTCCATTGTTGCCTTGTCCATCGGATGTGCTCGCGACACCAAGCAACACGGGCTCTGCGATGAACAGGAGTAAGAGGGATTCTGACTGCAGGGCGTCGAGCAGCCAGCCAAATTCATGTAAACGTCTGCGAATGGTACTTTGACATTAACGTTTACAGTTTGTCTCAGCTGACATCTTAGCGTGGAACAAGTCACTGTTCGATGGCGCAGGGCTGACAACAAGAGGTACCACTCATCATGTCTATTGGTGCATCTAGGGCGATCTGGCCGGTGGCGATCCTCCACACTTCCTGGGGCCTGAAATCTCCAAAATTCTTTGGATAGTACTAAGTAGAGTGTGACACTGCAAGCCGTCTAGCAACCTCACGGACAGATAAACCACTTTCAACCCATGCTATAGCCCTCATTCTTTGTAAGGTGTCAAGACTTCTTCTCGGTGGCATGGTTTTTGCAAGTGATGAAACTACCCTGAGTCTGCTGATTGTAAAACAAATTAAGAGTGAACTCTGTTCACAAAAAGTCGCCATTGCACGTGGAATGTCAATCAGCACGATTACTTCATCTGTTTGGTTGTACGGAAGTTAGAAAAAACATTAAAAATAAGAATTTATGGTCAGTAAACCAAATTGCACGTGATCACCATGGTTGTTGGTGAGTTGTTTTTATGCTTAACGTGCATAGAGGACTGTCAGAGGAAGATATTGCACCCATTTTTACTAAAAACGTCCTTCATTTAATAATTCTATGCGCTTATATAAAAGTGTATTTGTCAGGGCTACATTACTTAAAAGATATCAATTAAAAGAAGAAGATTATCGTCTTTGTTTTAAGACAATGCTACCAGAAACTGGAGTAGAGTTCTCTCACCTTATTACAAAGATACGTCTTACATTCACACGTTGGATTGAGCTGTCTAAAACAGAAAAAACATATGAAGCCCTTATGGACTTATTACTTCGAGATAAAGTTATGTCATCTGTCAATGAGTCTTTCTTTGCTTTTCTTCATGAGCGTAAACCTAAGAACATAAAAGACATGGAAGAATATTGTTGCCAGTACGTCACTGCGCATCCCCATGCTACTGTTAGCAATTCTAAGGTGAAGGAAGAGTTGCCAGGTGCTTCTGCAGCACCATATGGCCCAAACTTTATGCATAAATTCCAAGGTGCTCAACACAACTTTAATAAGAAGAGCAATCGTAATTATGATCAGAATCAGGGTAACCCATCACATAATGGGACTTCTTCAAAGAACTGGAGGCGATCTGATAGTCCTCGTTATTTCGGGTCCAATTATGGAAACTTTCGGAGAGGTAGTCACAATTGACATTATCAAGGCTATTCTTCGCAGGAACACCGAAACCAAACAGGTAGACACTATAATCAATGGGGAAATGACAATAGTGATTGTGGAAACTGGGATTCAAACCAGAACGGTGGTCACGGTAGATCAAAGTATGACAATTTCAGAGGGAATAATAATCGTGGTAGATCTAAACATAACAAACATAGATCTCATCACCAGGTAAACTCTGTACAACAAGAGTCTCATGGTGCCAGTAATCAAGTGAATGATAATAAAAATTCTAATGCTGTCACGTGTTCTGCTTTTGATTTTGGGAGAGCATTTCAATGCCCCCAATGCACAACATTATTTGAACCGACCACAGTAACTACTTTAAATTGTGGTCACCCTCTTCCCGCTCTTCCTGCTGCAGTCGCATGACGGGAGAGGATCGCTTATCTTGCATAAAGGTCTTGTAAATAGTAATCCAGTCTCAGTCCTCTTTGATTCTGGATGCACTACTGTTGGGATTAGACTGTCTTTAAACCATCCATCTTGTTTAACTGGTAATATGGTGAAATGTGTGACATTTTCTGGGACAGTCGAGACTTTTCCGACTGCCATTGTCCACATTGCCACATCGTTTTTCACGGGTTATATACACGCATGTTTGCTTATAGCTCCTATCGCCGACCTTACTGTCGGACAGATACATGGTGTAAAAGTGTGTACACCTGTACAAATTGCTGCTTGGGAACGGCAACATAACCTTACTTCTGCTACTATGCCAAGATCTTTTCACCAGGTACATTCTGTGGAAGTGATACATTCTGCTAATTTTGTGCAAGCTTGCAATATTGATGATATAATTCTTCATCATGAAAATTCTGGAGCTTCCTTTAGCCCAATCCGACATAATTCATTACGCCGTGGCTCTAACTTTGCCTCTTCTTTAACGACTATGGTGGAAAAAGATACTTCGACTTTGTCTGATACAGACACTAACTTTAGTGTTGAAACTGTATCTATATCCAGTCACGTTGATTGCAACTTCGTTGCTTCAATGTTGAGCGTTTTCTTTGCTAGATATACAAACTTAATTGTTAGTACCCATCTACACTTTGTGATTTTCTTTATTTTTTGTATTCGGCTGATTAGCTCAACATCTTCGTCTTTTATGACTTCCAAACCTCTCACTAGATGTTAAATCTGGTATTTATATCGTGTTGAAGTGTCGTTGAGTGGGCGTGTCATTTATCACCTGGACAGTTCAGTGTTGCGGTGTATCTAGGTCACCAGCGTGAGGCGCTGCCAGGGTGTAATGCAGACACTCACACATAAACAGCATACATGTTTCTCAGGTGTGTAGCACTCGTAATAGGATGTGGTCGAGAGTAAAGGTGTGTGTGTAGGAAACAGCAGATCGTGGACACGAAGTCGTATAGGCTCTTATTCAGCTACACACCAAACTCACTCCACCACAAGTAGAAGTCATAGACGTGAATAATACAGAGGACTTTTCTTCAACATTTATTACGGCAACAGTACGCTGACAGACGACACAGTCAATTGAACAAGGATCATGGACATTTCATGTGTGGTAATGATTATAAACATCGAGCATCATAAATCTTGCATAGCTCATGTGTAAGATGCTAGTAACGCTGGCTTGACAATCTACGTTCTTTCATACTGTAGCTCAGAGCCCCTGACTAAATGCATCAGGTAGTCCTTTAACAAATATACCGCACAATAAAGGCGGTTCCAGTTGCTTAATTTCAAAGTCTATGAACTTGTTTAATGAAAGTCAAGACTTCATCTGGCTTCACACGCCAGACACTTCTTCTGCTCAAAGATATCGGCCGTAATTTCGGGCCTCTATAATAATTCAAACAACTGTGTATTCTTCATAGGCAGGCATAATCATCCATGCCGAAACATACCGCCAACATGCGGTTTTCATAATAATATCTCTTCACTGGGCTTCTGTAATATAGTTAGACGAATAGTCTTAGTTGGCTACATCGAGCACACTTAATGGACTCTGCATCTCAAGAACTGTGAGCTCTACTCACAGGTTGACACAAAATGTTCTGCAATCTAGGCATAATAATTAAGTTTCTTTTACCTTTGACAGAATCCGAGAAATACACAAATAACAACTGTCGTCATTCTTGACGAACAGAATAACTCTGGGGAGAATCACTGACATCACAGTCACACTGAAGACTATCTTTCCCCCAGATAATGCAGAGAAGTACTACGGACATACTAGTCCGGTCAGAACCCAGTTCATCACTCACTGACAGAAGTCTCTCCGTTTGCGCTCAAAAAACTTGCACATGCGTAGAGAGAACAGATCTGAGAACAGCTAACCCCGACTTAAGGCAGGTCAACACAATGAATAAAACAAAGGGAAGATAACCCCAAATCAACCTGTCCCAGGGAGTTAACATACAGTTCTCTAACTTAGATCATCAAAAAATATTAAATAGATTTACGTCTTATGAAACCATCAAATACGACAGTAACAGACTACCGCACCCTCCAAATAAAAAAAAAATGAACCACATTTTTTTTGTTGAAATACATCAATGAGCAAGATACCACAAGCTCATAATGCATGAATGATGCGCCAATGAAACAACAACATAAAATAATGTCTTAATGACAGGCTCAAACGATGCACAATAAAACAAAGGGAAGATAACCCCAAATCAACCTGTCCCAGGGAGTTAACATACAGTTCTCTAACTTAGATCATCAAAAAATATTAAATAGATTTACGTCTTATAAAACCGTCAAAAACGACAGCAACAGTATTGAAAATAATAGGGTGGCCCTTGACTTTTGACGAGTAGTATATATATATATATATATATATATATATATATATATATATATATATATATATATATATATATATATATATATATATATATATATATATATATATATATATATATATATTTTTCCTGGGTTTAGAAAGTCCAGTTATTAAAATAAATTTATTGCACTCCAATACTCTCTGGAGTGTGCCCGTTCACGAATTAACTTGTTGATGCATAGGCAAGAAAAGGAGAAAGTAACAAATCTCAAAAAAAAATGGAAACAGAAAAAAACAGAAAAAGACCGCTGGCTGCTCTTGTGATCAGGTCTGTGAAGAATACAAGAAACCTTTATATAAAAATGTGCTAATCCTATTTCTACCCACTTTGACGAGGACAAGACGATCTCTTCTCCACTCCGTCAGTTCTGATTAATTTAAACGGCACACGGTGGTTCCTTACTCCTATCAGTTAATAAATTCCACTGGAGGCTGAGCTCAGACGGGTCTGAGTTATGTTAGCTCGCCCGCCCCTGCTCGCCGGCGTCAGAATACAATGAAGCTTATTATTAAATCTGTCCATACGCGCTGCCTAAACAATGATCGCCTGTTATTAAATAGCTATTAAATGTCAGCATCTGTTGGCTTTGCCGTATATGATTAAAACAATAGACACTATAACAAATATGCACAAATGAAATATAACGGTGTATTCTATCCTTCACTATCAGTTTACTGTCTATACGAGTGGCGTGATTTAACATTTTAATAGAATATCTGTTAAGAAATCGCTACATGTTACTTTAGTTCACTCGTTTTACTAGCAAGAAAAGCTAAGTGAAGACTAAATGTTAAAAGCTATCACTTCTTAAAAACATTTGCCCTATTATCCTTTACCAGAAAATTCAGAAATGAACATCCTCCACGAAAACTAGTAACAAATCCACACAAGGAAATCTGGTTTCTAGGACTGCGCTTAGACTATTCAAAATTCTGACTGACAACTGATGATGGGGTTAAGAAAATAACAGTATATATATATATATATATATATATATATATATATATATATATATATATATATATATATATATATATATATATATATATATATATATATATATATATATATATATATATATATATATATATATATATATCATTAAGTTTCTCTGATCTCTGAATGCGTTAATTTCGCTTTCCAGTGTTACACAGAAATTCAGAAGCTACGCATATCAAGATAATGGTTTTACGGTCGGTCTTCGTCGAGGTTTCAATCGTCATCAAAAGACTACTTCTTCTTTGATTTTAGCTGCCGACCGTCAAAGCAGTCAGTGGCCATTACGCCTAGTGGCGTCTTGTAGGGCAACAAAAAATTGATTCCACTTTGCTCGGTCGGCGGCAATCCTTCGTACAGTGCCCCAACTCTGGTTCATTCTTTGCATCTCAGCCTCCACAGTCCTCCGCCAAGTTGTTTTTGGTCGGCCTCTCTTTCGTTTTCCTTCATGGGTCCATAGCATAGCTGTTCTTGTGATGGCATCGGTGTCTCTTCTGAGGACATGGCCAACCCAGCTCCAGCGTCTGCCAGCAATTATGGTGTGCATGTCCTCTTGCTTGCTCCGAGTAAGCAGATCTTGGTTGGTGATGGTATTCGGCCAATAGATTCGGTGAATTTTTCTTAGGCATGTTGTGTGAAAAGAGGACAATTTCGACATTTCCTTCTCTGAACTCTCCAGCATTCCGCACCATAGAGAAGCACAGAAAGCACACAGCTCTGATATAATCTTAATTTTGTGCTTGTGCTGTATTGAGAGGACTTCCAGATGTTGTTTAGGCTAAAAAAGGCTGTTCTTACCTTATTCATTCTGATGTTGATGTCTTTGCCTGCCCTGCCGTCTGGTGTTACTGTGCATCCTAGGTATGTGAAGGTGTATGTCTGTACCAGTTGCTGATTCCTTACTGATATGGGCTCAGGGTTGCTCACATTGAGCGTCATGACCTCTGACTTCTTTAAATTGATGTTCAAGCCCACCTGCTGGCTATACTTATTAAGTCTATCCACTTTTTCCTGGATGTGTTGATGTGAATGTGCCAGTAGTGCAATGTCATCTGCATATTCAAGATCTTCCAATGTAGAAAATGTAGTCCATCTTATTACTCTTGGACTGCCCTTTGTTATCTGGCGCATCACCTAATCTATGACTGTTAAAAATAGAGTGGTTGATAAGGGGCATCCCTGTCGTACTCCTGTCTTCACTTCAAAGGTTAGGTTGCTCTGCTTAACACTAAACGTAAAGTTGGCATAGAGGCTTTTTATGATTGACACTATGCAGCTTGGAATTCCATAAGCCCTCAGTATTTTCCATAAACTGTCCCTATGTATGCTGTCAAAAGCCTTTTCAAAATGAACGAAGTTAATGTACAGCTGTCTTTGCCATTCTGAGCACTACTCTATAATGTTCCTGAGAGTGAATATATGATCTACACATATTCTATTCTTTCCACATTCTGCTTGCTCCTTCCTCAGTTTGTGGTCTACTGCTTTAGAAATTCTCTGTATAATTATCCTGCCTAGTATTTTGCTGGAAACTGAGAGAAGAGTGATTCCTCTCCAATTATTGCAGTCTGCAAGATCTCCCTTATTGGGCAATTTGACAATTATTCCTTTGTTCCACTCTGATGGTGTTGTCCCCGTTTTCCAGACTTGTGCAAATAGTGGTTCTTTTTTTTTTTTTTTTTTTGCTTACGCCCGCTAATACTCGAGGCGAAATCTCAGGTTATTATTTATGTCTAACCTGACATTGATTTTACGTGAGTATCCCTTTATTTCTTGTACAGAGACAGGTGTCCCTCGCCATTCAGGCAAATACTCGCCGATTTCGGAGGTACCCATTGCAGCTGGGTCGGCTCAGGAGCCGCCAGTCCCTGGTCGACGACACTCCTTCAAATGTCCTCGCCAGGTCTCGAGTTAATCCAGTCCAAATCCCGGTCGACGAAAAATCCTCAAATGCCGTCGCCCGGGTTTGATCCTGTATCACCCGGTCGCCAGAGCGGTGTTCTAACCACTACGCTAGCGCGGCTCCCAATAGTGGTTCTAATAGTTCTGCTGCTAGCTCAGGGTCTGTCTTAAATAGCTCTGCATTTAAGTTATCATGGCCAGGAGCTTTACCGTTCTTTAACCTTTTGATTGCTGTGATGATCTCTTCTTTTCGTGGAATGTCTGTATTTACATCTAGATCGTTTTCAGCCTCAGGAACATTCAATTGTGTCTCTGGTGGTCCCCTGTTCAGAGTTTCTCTGAAGTGCTCTGCCCATCTTGTTTCCTGTCTCTCTGCTGTCGTGATGAGATATCCTTGCTTATCTCTTACTAATGTAATATTGTTTGCACCTCGTTTTTTGCTGATTAATTTAGTTAATGAATGAAACTTCATATAAATATTCATGATGTCTCCTGATTCCGTTCACGAGTGCCAAACATTCTCTCTCAACATTTGAGTAGTTTTTCTCAGCTGTGGTGAGCTTTTGCTCATGTAAGCGACAGGAAACCACAGGTTAGGATGTTTGTTGTCTGCCTGCAGCAATGCTGATCCTATTCCATTTCCGCTGGCGTCCACGCGCAAGACGAAAGGTTTCTTAAGGTCGGGTAACCTTAGAATGGGATATTTGGATGTTAGTTCCTTCAGCGTGATGTAAGCGTTTTCGCACTCTGCGGTCCAAACAACCTTATTGGGTTTTCATTTCCGCTTGAGGTAAGTGAGTGGCGCTGTAAGGCCATTGAAGTTTCTGATAAACTTTTAATAATACGCGCAAAATGATAGGAATGAACGTGTGTCTCTCTTTGTTTTTGGCCTCGTTGCTTCACGTATTTTCTCGATGTTTTTCGCAACGGGCCACATACAACCACGAGAAATTGTATGACCTAGAAATCAAACTTTTCAAAGCCGATTAAACATTTGCTAGGTCGGGCGATCAACCCGGCTTCCTTTAGTCTCACGAGGAGCATAGCGACGTTAGCAATATATTCTTCGTAGTTATCCGTTGCAATAAGTATGTCGTCCATGAAATTGTGAATATTTCGACTTTTCAAGGGGTCCAAAAGCTTTCTCATCATTCTGGTGAAGACTCCTGGTGCATTGTGTAAACCGAAAGGCATAGCATTAAAAGTATAATGTTCTTCACTGGTGCTAAAGGCTAACAGGAGTTTAATTTCTCCTTGACTGGCATTTGGTAATAAAATTTTCTCAGGTCAATCTTGGAGAAAATGTTTGCCTTGCTTAGCTTGGTAAACAGTTCTGATGCGTTTGGGAGATGTTCGGGCTGAACTCTGTTACTGTGTTGAATAATCGGTAGTCGATACACAGCCGAACTTCCTTATTCAGTTTCTGTAACAGTACTACGCTTGAGCTATAAGGAGATGTGGATTCGCTAATAATCCCAGCTTATAGTAGTTTGTCTATTTCTCCAAGTAACGTGTCTGCTTTCGCATACGGGATCGGATAAACTCTGGTTCTTACAGGCGTCTCGTTTGTCAGCTTCATATCAAACTCTACGGGATGTGTAAGACCAGGTATGTCTGTTAAGACTGCTGAATACTGTTTCAATAGCGCCTTCGTTTCTGCTTGTTGAGCTTCCAAGAGGGTGTTGCCGAATTTAACGTCCTTATTTGACTCCGTTTGTTGCAGTTGATATTCCATACAACTTTCGTCATCTCCGTCATCCTCGGTTGCTATATCGACTGCCAAAAGATGTTCGGTCTTTCCAAGTATTTCTTTCACAGATTTACATGGTAGACTTTTTCCTTACCTTTAATGCAGATATTATAGTTGGTTCTAGAGATCTTTTTTAATGACGGTAAACGGCCCTTGCTATCCGATACGCTGTTTGTAGTTTCCGGTAGTGAGTAACAGCAAAACTTTATCTCCTGGCTCCAGTTCTCTCTCCTTAGCTGCTTTGTTGTATCTTTAAGCGTGCTTCAGGCGTGCGCCCTTAAGGTTGGTTGCTGCTAGGTCCCATCCTAGTTTTTGCCGTTCCTTTAACTCATATGCGTAACTAAATGCTGAGACAACTGTCTCATTGGCCTTCTAGTCTGTCATTGACCGTAGTAAAGCTTCTAGCGGGCCCTTAACAGCTCTGCCGAATAAAAGCGTAGCTAGTGGTAGCCCTGTAGAGGCCTTGGGTACTTCCCTGTCGGCGAACAAGGCTGCAGGAATGAAAAGGTCCCAATCTTCTGGCTTTTCCTGTCACAGCTTATGTAACATCATGGTGAGGCTTCTGTTGACATGGTCTACTAACCACTTCCGGCCGGATGGTATGAGCTGATGTAGATGTGCTGTTCCCTCAAGATCTTAAAGATCTCTTCCATTAACAGGCTATGGAACTGGGATCCGTTATTCATCAAAACTTGTTGAGGCAATCCCAGCCGTGTAAAAATCAACACTAGGTCTTCTGCGACATGATTGGAATCCGTGCGTGTTAGCGGTATAGCTTCGGCCCACATAGTGCAGGTGTCGACTAAGGTCAGGATAAACCTGTACCTTCGTTTAGTCCTTTCAAGAGGTCATATAATGTCGACAGTTACCCGTTCAAATGGGGTCCCCCCTATTGGCATTTCTTTCATAGGAACTGGGGTGTCTAATGCTTTGGTACCAAACGTTGGCACTTGGCGCAAAATTTAACGTACGTGATAATGTCAGTGTTCATTCCTGGCCACCAATAGTGAGTGGATATTCGTTGTATTGTGGCGTTTTGTCCCATATGTCCGCTAAAGCGAAGAGAGTGCCCCATTTCTAAGATTTGGTCTCGGTACTGTGTCGGTACTAGGAGCTGATTATGTCCATGTTCAGGGTCGCCCATTCTTCGAAACAACAGTCCTTCCTTAGAAAAAAATTGTGTCCGTTTACAGTGAAGCTGCGGTATTTGCGCCTTTCAGCCGACACATCCGACTTCCGTACGGCATTTTTTGGAACCGGGTTTGCCTTCCCTCTTCGATCGCTACTCAGCCAGACTGCAGTGATGCAGCCTGTTTAAAGGAACACCACGTGGAGGTGGAGTAGGGTCTTGGTCAGCTCTGGTTTGCTGACCCTGACGCAGGCAGTCAAGCTATGGGTCTCTTACTGCATTCTAAGTGGAACCACACGGGGAGCTTAGTAAAGTTTACCAGCAGGGCATACGACTACACCTGGAATATGGGTCAGCTGCGTGGTTTCCAGCATCAAACACCACATTGCAAGAGCTAGATAAGGTGGAAAACCAGGCGCTTGGGGTCATCACGGGGGAAATGTAATCAACGCCTATATTGGAGGTGGAGAAAATGGCGAGGATACAATCACTGAGAGAACGCAGAGACACGAAAGTGCTAACACAGGCAGAAAAGTTCCTCTGTATGCCGAACCATCCAATGAAAAACAGATTCTAAAACCTAGCAATGGGGCGATTGAAACGAAGCAGCTTTATTCACCAGGCCAAAAGTTTTTCATAGAAAAACCTCAGACCTGCCTGAAGTTGCCAGCCCCCTAAAGTCTGTACCAGAACAAACCCCTTGGAGAGAGGAGCCTGGACTACCAGTACACATCCAGACACAAGTGAAAGGAATATTCGACATAGATGAACAGAACAGCGTGCAACGTAGGACAGTCACTCTCAGTTTCCTGGATGACGAATATCACACCCACAGGACCTCTGAGTCCGAGTATACACGGATGGGTGAGCACAGAATGCAGTAAAGAATTGAGGAGCAGGAGTGTACATAGAATACCCAAACAACACTAGGGATACGGTCAGAGTACCAACGAGGAAATTCTGTAACAACTATGATGCAGAAAATCCAGGCAATCAAGATGGCAACTGAGAAACTGTTGAACACCAATCTCGGTCCACAGCCTGTAGTATTCTTGACAGATGCAAGATGAGCACTTCAAGCACTTCAGTCCAGAAAATTGCCAGGTATACAAGCCCTACTTTCTGAACTGTGCAACCAGCGCAGGGTCGCCATGCCGTGGATACCGTCTCAGTGTGAAATACCAGGAAACGATAGAGCGGACCGACTGGCTGAAGAAGGTGCTGCTGACGAGCAACCGGATGTATCAGTTACGTAACATCAGAAGAAAAAGATGATCAAATCAATAAGAAAGCCACCAACACCAACACAGGATGACTACTAGGCTATGAACAGATCAGAACAAATTGTTATTCTGAGCCTCAGAACAGGACACAACCGACTCCACAGCTACATGTATACAAAAATCAAGATTAGCAATTTAGCCATGTGTACATGTGGACAGGCACCCCAGATTGCAGAGCACGTACTTCAAGATTGCCCCAGTATACCCCAAATATGATATACTGAGGCAAACCCACTGGTCCAGAGAAACAACACCGGAAGCAATACTATACGGACCTCTGTATGAACTACAAAAGACAGTGAAGTTTATACAAGAAAAAACATTGCAGATATAGACAATATATACTGAAACACATTAAAAACGCACCACCTGTATAATCCAGGAACAGAGTGTGAAATATAAATATAAGTGTTTACAAGTTTACATATATGGAATCTTTATTCATTTTCCTATGAATCCCTGCTGGTCTTTAATTTGTACATTTGATTGTTATGAAATTCATTGCATTCTGTGCAGGCAAGGGAGAAAACCAAAAAATGCAACCAATAAAAAAAATTAATTCACACTATCCTCAGTATCTGGTATGTCAACCGTGTGCTTGCAAACAAGCTTGGCAGCGGCTCCGCATGGAACGCATGTCTCTGAAGGAAATTCCGGGGAATCAAGTCCCATTCACGTGTAAGAGCAGCTTCGAACTGTTGCAGATTAGCTGGAGAACCTTGCCTGTAGACTCTGCGTCCAAGCTCGTCCCACAGATGTTCTATAGGGGACATGTCTGGTGATAGGGCAGGCCAATCAATCGTCACAATGTTCTGCTGCTGTAGATATTGCTGCGTAATGCAAGCGGTGTGCGCACGTGCGTTATCCTGCTGGAGAAGCTGCATGTCTGATTAATTTGTGAACGCAGGAGCCACCAATGCATCCAGAACATCATCTCGATATGTCACAGCATTAACATTTCCACGGAAGACGTGAAGAGGCAAGCGATGGTGAAAACTGAATCCTCCCCAGATGTGAATACTGCCACCTCCAAATCGGTTGTGCTGACGAACACAGCAATCTGCAAAGCGCTCTCCACACCGTCGCCAAATCCGCATACGTCCATCAGAAAAGGATATGTTGAATCTGCTCTCGTCTGTGAATAGGACAGCATTCCACTGCAGTATAGTCCATCTGACATGTTCCTCTGCCCATTGCAGGTGCTGCTGACGATGTCTGTGAGTCAAGTTTGGCCCAACATAAAGTCGTCTTGCAGTAAGGCCTGTATCTCTGAGTCGTCGTATGACTGTCATTCGAGAGACATGCCCACGTCTACCCACTATTGCTCTTGCTGTTTGACTTGCCGGGAGAGAACGAGTTCCAGCAGCCATTCGCTCTCTACCTCATGACAAACACGGGGAAAATCCATTCCCACACTTTTTTCCAGCTTCTCGGCATCAGTATATATAATAATGGTGCGTTTTTAATGTGCTTCTCAAAATTGAGATCAGCCAGTCTGTTGACTTCTCTTGCTAGAAACATCAAACTATTATAGGATTAATGTTAATCTGATCAACCAGCTGTTTGGTGACTTGGCAGACCAAAGAATAGCGACTGGCAGCCATAGCCAGCCACATATGACCATTGCTGAAGCATTGCCCTGATTAAGAAAGGTTTCCCTAAATCAGGAAGCATCAAAACTTGACTCCTTGAAGAAGAAAAGAATTCTTAATTTTATCTAAATCAATGTGACACTTATTTATACAAATCACTCTATTAGGCCTTCCTGTCTCAGTTAGTGATGTTAGTTTTAGGGCCCTTTAATTTCAATATTCTACTACCAGTTGTCCTGTCTGGTCTCCTTTTTATCTCAGCCTTGGTTCTACTTTTCAAGGCAGCTCCTCTATTTTGGCTGATGACATCCACGGCTACTATCATAGCTACAACTGCAACTCTCACTACTAGCACTCCATTGATTCATTCTCAGAATGAAAAGGATGACTCTCTCTTCTGTCTTCCCAGTGCCGATCTTCTCTGAAACTACATCCGTATTCTTCTGCGGCTGTACGTTCATTATAGGTTGGCCTGTAGGAAAATAAAATCCCTTGCTTATTCCGTGTCCTCTGTTTCTGAATCCACTACTACGTTCTCTACGAAAACTTCCACGGTAACTATTACTACTCGTGTGGCTTCCTCTAAAGTGTCTGAAATATCTTGATGTCGTTGGTTTCTCCCGTACTTCTTTTTTGATGATAATTCTGCGCCTGACCTCTCTAGCTCGAACCTTGTCAAGTATACCTCTTTGTCCGCTTCTGTCTTTTTCATTTCTTTCTGTATCTCTGGTCTCTTAGTCTTTTCCTCTGCTTTCTTAGTTTCTTCCTCTGCTTTCTTTCTCTCTCACTATTCACGTTGGCCTTGTCTCTCCTGCACTTCTTTAAACTGAGCATGTACAAACGCCAAAAGATCTTCTCCAGATGTTCCTACCCTCTCACCAGCATGGATGAAATCTTCGAGTGTTGACATTATTATGAGTATGTGTGACTTAAATGCACCGCAAATGCTCTAAAAAATGCCAAAATAACTAGCTCCAACTCCAAAATAATATGTGTTAAATAAACACTAGGGTCACACCTTACTCACTGAACTTAATGTCTGCACAAAAAATTATTAGGCCTACTAAAACAAACAATAACACAAATTATGATCATAAACACCACATCACAATTTAACAAACAAAAACCTGGTAGGTTGGTGACAAGAAAATGGAAAGGCATGCGACAGAAGTAATACAGAAATATACAGTGCTAGACCTCTCTTACGCACAATGCCAGGAGATTGAAAAGAAAATTTAACGTAATTACAGGAAAGTATAAGAAAACATGATTGAAGAATACACCATATTTACACCACTCTAAAGAGGGAATATAATACACAAAGTAATAAAGTTTTGCCTCGTTTTGGCGAGGCACGTCCCGTTCAACCTAGTCGGTTATATTAGGGCGCATGTCCAAACATGAAAGACCCTTAGGTCTGGTAATTAGTTAGGTGACCATTACGTAAACAACAAATGTAAAAATGCATACATTATTCGTGAAGGGCAATACAACTTCTCCTGCCGACAGGATAGGACCCCTTATGAGAATAAATAGCGCAAAATCCTACAGATGAAGTTAAAACCCACATTAATAGCATAATCATAATGCACAACAACAACATTGAAACAATGATTGCCAAGGAAAGCCTATGGAGCAAAATGTACAAATAAAGTGAAAAATGACCTTTGAATGATGAACCACGACACACTAAGGTTACGTAGCTTTATCTGGTGGACTGGAATGGCAGACTATTGCAACAAACTGATCTGATATGTTGTCTCCAACTACTTAAAAGAATTCTGCTTAAATAGAAAAGCAACCTAAAATAAATGCAACTTATTTCCAAGTTTAATTAATTATAACTACAATCTAACATAAGCCTACATCACAGAAGACATAAAAAAGAAAAAGAGTGAAAACCAACCACAGAAGAACAGTAACACTGAAGGTGAACTAGAAAGTAAGTGATAACACTGAAAGTATTAAGACACAAAGTAGCAAAACTACATAGATGCAAGCTAAATGTAAATGCAGATGGACTCAGGATATGAGAACGGTCATTGATTTCTTAAGAAATACGCTGTAAGCAAAATATAAATCACTAATTTCCACAGAAATACCCACATCGTGAGCACACCACTAGAATATTTGCATACTAAAGCACGAAAGAATGCTCCCTAACAACCTTATTTATAAGATACATGTATACTAAATACACTATACAGCTAATGGTAATCACATTTTTAAAAAAACACAAAGAAGCACTACATAACCTAGGCTATATCACACACAAAAATTATGGTGCACATCAAATGTTCACAGAACACATACATATACTTAAATTCCGAGCCTGTAGATTTGTTGATAATGTTCTCAGCAATTCCCAAGGCGACGTAAGTATGAGGACGACACACAACACAGCACACACAGTTTCGATCTGCGTAGCGCCACAGACGGAAATAGGGCTGGAAATTCCGCTGCGGTCTAAAGTTCTCATAACTGCCCTCGTTTGACTGATAGGGACGGGAGACCTACCAAACCTCTGCCTCGGTGACCTATCGGCACTTCCCACTCGACGTTGCTACAATTGGCGCAGGACTTTGCCGACGCCTGCATCTAAGGCGTCTGACAAACCAGACCGACGGATGGGTTTGCCCGGATGTTCCAGAACGTAGTGTTGTCCAATTGGGCAATAGAGACATTGTCTTTAGGTTGGCGTTCCTAGAAAAATGCTACTAGCTCTGATGAGCATGACGACAACACCTCGTACAGTAGCACCAGGTCTAGCAAGCCATCATAGTCCTTGGTAATCCCTCCATCTCAATCTATCTATTGAGCAGAAGTTTGAGCTTCGAAATAAAATCTTCGAAATCATGGTCTGCACTTGGCATTGTGGTTCTAAACCGCGTCCGGTACCCGTAAGCCGTCAAACCGAAGTTCCGGACAACCGTTCCTTCACCTTGTCGTAATCCGCCCGCTCTTCCAGCGTGAGGCTATTAAAGGTCTCCATCGCAGGCCCAACTAACAATGTGGATAACAGAGATGGCCACTCGTCTCTGTTAGCCTTCCAGGTCACGCATTCGGCCTCAAACCTCTCAAGAAAGAAGTCCAAACTATCTATTTTGTCATCAAAATTCGGCAGACGCAGCCTAAAGGGACGATGAGACTCCCTCGGAGTTGAGTTCTGACCACTCGCACCCATTTCTTTCTCTTTAATTGTATTTCCTTATAAGCTTCTACCTGCAGTCTATTTTCCTCAGCTGCAATCTTCTTCTCCTCCAGAGCTACTCTCATTCTCTCCTTTTCTAATTCTAACTCTCTATCCTCTTTCATCTTATTCTCCTGTAATTCTAACACTCTCTGTTTCAAATCGTTATCTTCTTTCATCTTCTTTTCTTGTAATACTTTATCTTCTTTCATCTTCCTCTCTTGTAATGCTAACTCTCTCTCTGTTTCAAAATGTTACCTTCTTTCATCTTCTTTTCTTCTAATTCTTTATCTTCTTTCATGTTCTTTTCTTGTTTGTTCTTCTTTCATCTTCTTCTCTTGTAATTATAACTCTCTTCTTCTGAACTCTAACTCTCCTGCGCGAGCATCTCTTTCCTGCTTCTGCTTCTCATTCTTCTTCTTCTCCGAAGCTTCTTGATTTTCCTCTGACTGGCATTCTGCCTTGGCAAAATCTATCAGTTTTTTCCCTGTGTACCCACATTCTTTGCCTATCAGAATGAAACCCTGCAAGTCCATGATGTACACTCACGATATCCAATACTATATATAACTCTGCTCCTTCTGATATACACTCTCACTAACCCACTATTTTACTCAGTAACATGTGCACTAAACCACCTCACTTATATCAACACACACCTCTCTGCTTACAAAGTATGCAGTAATGCTATATGCATAGGAATGGCACTGCTCAAAGTACAAGCATATGAATATATACAGAACCTACTTTACCACTCAACTCAGTATGACCGTTCACTGCCTCTTGGCTTATGTCTACTTACTCTCTAGGGTTCGTCCTCCAGACCACTTCGTTTCTGTGATACAACTGAAAAGACCTTTATTATAGTCAACAGTTGTATCTCACTAGCTGATAATACCCATCGGTACTATACAACCTCACAATTTTAAGGGGCACAGATCCGAAAATTGAACAATATGTCAGCTTTTACACAACAGTATCTTAATAGCACCCACACTGGTGCTGTACTCTGACAATATTTCTTTGATCCTTAGCCGCCGACCGTCAAAGCAGTCAGTGGCCATTACGCCTGGTCGCGTCTTGTAGGTCCACAGCAAATTGATTCCACTTTGCTCGGTCGGCGGCCATACTTCGTACAGTACCCCAACTCTGGTTCATTCTTTGCATCTCAGCCTCTACAGTCCTCCGCCAAGTTGTTTTTGGTCGGCCTCTCTTTCGTTTTCCTTCACGGGTCTATAGCATAATTGTTCTTGTGATGGCATCGGTGTCTTTTATGAGGACATGGCCAACCCAGCTCCAGCGTCTGCCAGCAATTATGGTGTGCATGTCCTCTTGCTTGCTCCGAGTAAGCAGATCTTGGTTGGTGATGGTATTCGGCCAATAGATTCGGTGAATTTTTCTTAGGCATGTTGTGTGAAAAGAGGACAATTTCGACATTTCCTTCTCTGTAACTCTCCAGCATTCCGCACCATAGAGAAGCACAGAAAGCACACAGCTCTGATATAATCTTAATTTTGTGCTTGTGCTGTATTGAGAGGACTTCCAGATGTTGTTTAGGCTAAAAAAGGCTGTTCTTACCTTATTCATTCTGATGTTGATGTCTTTGCCTGCCCTGCCGTCTGGTGTTACTATGCATCCTAGGTATGTGAAGGCATCTGTCTGTTCCAGTTGCTGATTCCTTACTGATATGGGCTCAGGGTTGCTCACATTGAGCGTCATGATCTCTGTCTTCTTTAGGTTGATGTTCAAGCCCACCTGCTGGCTATACTTATTAAGTCTATGTGTTTTTTACTGGATGTGTTGATGTGAATGTGCTAGCAGTGCAATGTCATCTGCATATTCCAGATCTTCCAATGTAGAAAATGTAGTCCATCTTATTCCTATTGGATTGCCCTCTGTTGTCTGGCGCATCACCCAGTCTATGACTGTTAAAAATAGAGTGGCTGATAAAGGGCATCCCTGTCGTACTCCTGTCTTCACTTCAAAGGTTAGGTTGCTCTGCCCAATGCTACACGTAAAGTTGGCATAAAGGCTTTTTATAATTGACACTATGCAGCTTGGAATTCCATAAGCCCTCAGTATTTTCCATAAACTGTCCCCATGTATGCTATCAAAAGCCTTTTCAAAATCAACGAAATTAATGTACAGCTGTCTTTGCCATTCTGAGCACTGCTCTATAATGTTCCTGAGGGTAAATATATGGTCTACACATCTTCTGTTCTTTCTAAATCATGCTTGTTCTTTCCTCAGTTTGTGGTCTACTGCTTTTGAGATTCTCTGTATAATTATTCTGCCTAGTATTTTGCTGGCAGACGCTGGAGCTGGGTTGGTCATGTCCTCAGAAGAGACCCCGATGCCATCACAAGAACAGCTACGCTTTGGACCCCTGAAGGAAAACGAAAGATCGGCCGACCAAAAACAACCTGGCGGAGGACTGTGGAGGATGAGATGCAAAGAATGAACCAGGGTTGGGGCACTGTACGAAGGATGGCCACCGACCGAGCAAAGTGGAATCAATTTGTTGTTGCCCTACAAGACGCCACTAGGCGTGATGGCCACTGACTGCTTTGACGGTCGGCGGCTAAGGATCAAAGAAGAAGAAGTATTTTGCTTGGAACTGAGAGAAGAGTTATTCCTCTCCAATTATTGCAGTCTGCAAGATCTCCCTTCTTGGGCAATTTGACAATTATTCCTTTTCTCCACTCTGTTGGTGTTGTCCCTGTTTTCCAGACTTGTGCAAATAGTAGTTCTAATAGTTCTGCTGCTAGCTCTGGATCTGTCTTAAATAGCTCTGCATTTAAGTTATCATGACCAGGAGCTTTTCCATTCTTTAACCCTTTAACGGATGATGGTCACAAAATTTGGTTTAGTGGAGATGAGTTTAAACATCAGCATGGAGTCGGTTTTATCGTACATAAAGATAGATTGAACTCTGTTATCAGCTGCACCCCAATAAATAGCAGGCTTATCACCATTCGTATTGCAGCACATCCAAAGAACATCTCCATCATACAGGTATATGCCCCCACTACTGACTATGAGGATGAGGCAATTGATACATTTCATGACAATCTGGATGAAGCAATTAAGAAAATTCCAAAGAAAGATCTTCTCATCGTGTTAGGGGATTGGAATGCTAAAATAGGGCCAGATGCATACGGTCACTGGGCTGGTACAGTGGGGAAATTTGGGACAGGAGAAACCAACGATCGAGGACTAAGGCTACTAGAATTTGCCAGTAACTATAAACTAACCCTTGCAAATACACTATTTCCTCATAAGTTATCAAGAAGAACAACGTGGCATGCCCCAAAAACTGAGATACATGGCCAAATTGATTTTATTCTTGTATCCAAAAGATTCAAGTCCAGGACTAGGACTTTTCCTGGCGCCGACATTGGTAGTGATCACGACATGGTATTGATGACGCTCAAGCTTAAACTTGAAAAGAACTATAATCAAAACAGATGTTCTCAGTTAAGATTCAGTTTAGACAAACTGAAAGATCCAGAAATCGCGGGAATCTTTGAGGCAACTGTTGGAGGAAAATTCGCAGCTCTCAACTTTTTGGAGGATGATATCAACTCAATCACAGAGAACATGAAAGACGTGCTCATTGAATCAGCAACAGAAATACTTGGTAAAAGAAAGAAAATAAACAAACCATGGGTTACAGATGACATTCTAAAGTTATGTGATACACGGCGGGAAATGAAAAAGGTTAAGAAAGAGGTTCCTGAAGCAGCATGGCAATACAGTATGGTGAACAAAAAATATTAGGAAGAAAATGAAACAGGCCAAAGAAAAATGGGTAGCTGATCAATGTGAGTCCATTAATACGGGGCTAATAAAAGGTAACAGCAAGGCAGCTTTTGACACATTAAGAAAACTATCAAAACCTCAACAGCCCAGGGTAACTGTCATAGAAGATAGCAATGGGGCTCTGCTCAATGAAAAAACAGCTGTAACGAGAAGGTGGACAGAATATTGTAAAGAATTATATAACTGTAAACTTGACACTGACTTAGGCATATTAAACAACATTAAGTGCGAAAACAGGGAACTCGGAAATGCAGCAATATTACGGGAAGAAGTGGAAGAGGCTATATGTTCGATGAAAGGAGGGAAGTCACCGGGTGTGGATAATATCCCAGCAGAGCTCTTGAAATATGGAGGACCAGATATAGTAAAAATCATGACAATAATTTGCCAGAAGATATGGAGTACAAAAAAATGGCCAAAAGAATGGACGCAGTCATTAGTAATACCGCTTCCAAAGAAAGGAAATCTAAAAATGTGCAAGAACTACAGAACCATTAGCCTTATTAGTCATCCAAGTAAGGTAATGTTAAGGATACTTTTGAACAGAATAAAACAGAAATCAGAAGAAATCTTGTCAGAGGAACAGGCTGGCTTTAGACCAAAAAGAAGTACCTCAGAACAAATCTTCAATATTAGATTACTTATCGAAAAACATCTCCAACATCAACACGATTTATACCATAATTTCATCGATTTCACAAAAGCCTTCGATCGAGTCTGGCATGAAGGCTTATGGCAAGTAATGAGAAAATTCAATTTTGATACCAACATCATAGATATCATTGAAGCACTATACAAGGACGCAAGCAGTGCTGTTTTTGTAAGCAACGACATTGGAGAATTTTTCAAAACAACTGTAGGAGTTCGCCAAGGATGTATCCTGTCACCAGTGCTCTTTAATATATATCTAGAACATATTATGCAGGAGGCTCTCTACGATTATAAATCAACCATATCGATTGGAGGCCGACCTCTGTGCAACCTACGTTTTGCTGATGATATTGATCTGATAGCTGGATCAGAATCAGAACTTCAAGACCTTACCTCTAGACTGGAGAAAGTAACAAGAACGTATGGGATGGAAATTAATATAGAAAAAGCAAGATATTGGTGAATAGCCATAAGAAACATGTTCCGACCAACATTACGTTAAATGGGCAAACGTTAGAAGAAGTTAACACCTTTAAATATCTCGGGTCCACTATATGTAGTGATGGAAGATCAATTAAAGAAATCAAGACAAGACTTGAGATGGCCTCAGCTGCCATGACAAGGTTGAATGTGATATGGAAAAGTAACATCAGTTTTCCTGTGAAGATCAAATTATACAAATCACTTGTATTATCTATTCTCTTGTATGGGTGTGAGGGCTGGACACTCACTGCAGATACGGAGCGAAGGATTCAGGCTTTCGAGCATAAATGTTATAGAAGAATTTTGCGCATTTGCTATAAAGAGCACAAAACAAATGTCTATGTTAGAGAGAAGATAAACACCTATGCAGGCCACCAAGAACCACTTTTGTCAATAGTGAAACGTCGAAAGCTTGCCTGGTTTGGGCATGTAACTCGTCATGACTCCCTTTCGAAAACGATCCTTCAGGGAACAGTCGAAGGTAAACGGAGAAGAGGAAGGCAGAGAAAATCCTGGGCTGATAACATCAAAGAATGGGCAGGACACGGTTTTTCCACACTTGTACGCATTGCTGAGGATAGAGAGCAGTGGAGGATCCTGTCTGCTGAAGCTTCCACCATGGCACCCCTACGACCCATGACGGGTTACGGGCTGAGATGATGATGAACCCTTTGATTGCTGTGATGATTTCTTCTTTTCGTGGGATGTCTGTATTAACATCTAGATCATTTTCAGCCTCAGGAACATTCAATTGTGTCTCTGGTGATTCTTATTCAGAGTTTCTCTGAAATGCTGTTCCCATCTTGTTTCCTGTCTCTCTACTGTCGTGATGAGATTTCCGTGCTTATCTTTTACTAATGTAATATTGTTTGCACCTCGTTTTCCACTATAATTTTAGTTGTTTTGTATACTGTGCTTTGTTCATTTCTCAGTGCTGCCTCTTCTGCTTGTCTTGCAAGGTCATCTAGAAATGTCGTTTCGTTAGCACGGGTTTTACGTTTAATTTCCTAGTCCAGCTGACTGTACTGTTCACTATATATTTCCTTTAACCTGGGAGACTTAGCTTTTGTTTTCTTTCTTTTCATTTCCTTTCTCTTTGCTATGGCTAGGGTGTTTATCGTATCTGATATTATCCAGTCTTGGCTCTTTTTTTCCTGGAATCCCAAGCATGACTTGCTGCTTTCCTTGTATATTGTTGAGATTGTGTTGAATCTCTGGTCAACATCATCAGTCTCTGTTCTTTCCTGGCTTTTGATAATCTCATATCTTCTCTTTACGTCGACCACGAAAGCTTTTCTGGTGAGGGGATCCTTCAGTTTCGTGATGTTGTATCTTTTCTGTTTGACTCCAACTGGTCCAGCAGCTCTGAGTTTCACTTTCAGTCTTGCTACTACTAGGTGGTGATCACTTCCCACATCTGCGCCTCTTCTTACTTTCACGTCTTGTAGTGCATGACAATATTTCAGTTCTACCTAATATGTTTACACATGGCAAAAATGAACACACATCAAATGAGAAGGCACACACGACGAATAAGATGACAGACAAAATGTGGGCAGAGATAGACTGATATATACAATGCGTGACTGACAACGTACGAAAACAAGGGATGCCCGTTAACGTATTTACAAGATAGCAAGAAGGAACAGGAGATAACACCACTTAAACACGACAATAGAATTACCGAATGTACATAACAACGTAAATACAACTACACAAGAACTTCTAATCTCCTATGCCGACACTACAGTCAGGAACAGAAGCCCATAGCCGTACAAGGACCCATTATATTGACCACCTTACACAACTAACTTCCGCAGCTCCGTCTGGATAACCAACTTCCTAGCACTAAGCTACAAAGTACGCCTTGTAATATATAAAATTGTGATCATCGACATCAGCTATAACCTTACTCTACACATTGTATCGCCCCTCCTATCCATAACTGGAGAAATCTAGCACCAAAAGTGTACTTTCCAAAACCACCATAGACCACAATAAATTTCAAATATTAGCTGTATTTGGGAGCCGCGGTAGCAGAGTGGTTGGTGCACTGGCTTCCTAGCTCAGGGGTCTATGGTTCGATCCCCAGTTGAGGTGCCAATTTTTTAGGCCGCAAACGGCTCCTGGGTCGACCCAGCCCCAATAGGGTCCCGGGAAATTTCTTGGAAGGTTAAGGCGGCCGGTGTGATGCTGACCACACCACCCCTAGTGTGCCAATGGTCGAGAAAATATGGACCTAACACCATATTTCCAATATGACTCAATGGGCGTGTAACGGGGTCCTTTATCTTTCTATTAGCTGTTTTTTTTTCCGTACGCCCGCTAATACTCGAGGCGAAATCTCAGGTTATTATTTTTTTTTAATGTCTAACCTGACATTGATTTTACGTGAGTATCCCTTTATTTCTTGTACAGAGACAGGTGTCCCTCGCCATTCAGGCAAATACTCGCCGATTTCGGAGGTACCCATTGCAGCTGGGTCGGCTCAGGAGCCGCCAGTCCCCTGGTCGACGACACTCCTTCAAATGTCCTCGCCAGGTCTCGAGTTAATCCAGTCCTAATCCCGGTCGACGAAAAATCCTCAAATGCCGTCGCCCGGGTTTGATCCTGTATCACCCGGTCGCCAGAGCGGTGTTGTAACCACTACGCTAGCGCGGTTCCTTTATTAGCTGTATTGAAAACGCTAACCTTTCACAATGCCATCTTTCCAAAGTAGGTCAAATACCGTGAACGGGTTAACACCTGAATGAAAACAGCTCACTAATACTGTCTAACAAGAAAAGAAAACACTGATGTGAACACTGGAAAACATGACGAAGTGTACACAACGCTGCTACACCTTACGATCAAACTTCTCATATGTGTGCATAGAAACTTCTAGCCTCTATAATGTAAAATATTGGCCCCAAGGCCTCTAGGCTCACAAGAGAACCGGATAAAAGCTCCCCAGCTGCCAGGAACCGCTTATCATGGAGAACACTCCAAGGGTTACACCACTGCTGTGTGGGTTTATAATATCAACCATTGGCTCGCCCTCCTAATGGTATGACAACACAAACAATGGCTGACAAAAGAAATAAACATCTTTAACGGGTACTTCCCTTTAATGAAAATATACACTCAATAAAGCCTCACACGGCCATCATAACGCATCACATACAAGTATGAGAATACCACTGTAAACCTGCCTCAGCAGCTTAAACTATCACCTCCACACACAAAGGTACAAACTATATCACAAACGGCTGCTATGAATATCGTTCACCCGAGCGGCGAAAGCTATGACAATGACACATTCATAATCATCGACATATTATCAAACTATGGCCTGTAGACAAAATGATCTAGACACTACACTGCTGTAGACTTAACAACATAATTATCACCGAGATCCGATAACATGGCAGGCACTCAGCGTATAGTATTCCAATATAGAACGAGCCGCAATTTAGCTGGCATGACTCGTCGGTTCGGCTACCTTCGACCTTCAACGACTGACTTTTCAACGAACACTAGACATAAAATGCCCGGCGAAAAAATGCTATGACTATATATATATATATATATATATATATATATATATATATATATATATATATATATATATATATATATATATATATATATATATATATATATATATATATATATATATATAACATGTGTCAAAAGTTGCCTATGTTGAAAATAACTTTACATAAGATCTGATTTTTGAGCCTGATATCTGACTACTTCGTGCCAATTACAGTAGAAGATCTATATAGTTTTAGAGCCAGATATCTAACCACTACGTGCAAAAGCATTGAAAGATCTGGTTTCAGAGCCCGATAGCTAACCATTATGTGCCAACAACCGTGGAAGATCTAGTTTTATATCCCGATTTCTAACCACTGCGTACCATCAACAAAAGAATATCTGGTTTTAATTAAAGACTGACATCTAACCACTAACGGCTGTTTGCGCCTTCTAAAAAGTCACTACTTTTCACCTGACCTGAAGGCAATAAATCTTGTTAACCGGCGCACATAGGGGATCGTTTACATTGGCGGGAAATATCAGCTGACTTTGTCGTGAAAAAGCGTGAACTGTAAACCAGTTTAAGCGCATTCCTAATAATTGCAGGACTAAAGTAATGGACTAGAAAATAACTTCGTGCAAAATACTATCACTCTGTGGATTTTCGTTGCTTTTTGCAAATTATTTGCTTTTAGCAGCCGTTACAAAACAGCAACGTCATTTGAGGAAAATATTACCAAGAGTAACGGACTTTCTAATTAAATATCTTAAACTCTAAACAGATTAGACAGTTTGAAGTTATAATAAAATGTTAAGGAGAAAGTAAAGATTTTCTCCACCTAATTTCATCTTTGTAGCACGCCGCGTTAATGTAGGGTAGTCAATTTCATAGGTAAGAAAAACAGAAGCAGGAAGAGGCAGACAAAATATTGACAATAGAGAGATTAGGCATGAATGAGTGGACGTGGATATGAAAGAGTTGATGGGAGATGATGGACATGGACTAGAGACACCATTGGAAAGTTTTAACGATTTGTGTGGTTTTGTTTGTGGGCTCTTATTGCTAGAGAACAGTTTTAAGCTTTTGAGAAATTGAACAATAGCATTTCTCACAGCAAATTTATATGTCAATAATCATCCTTATTATTACAAACATCAAAACAGACATACACGATTTTGTTTATAAAGCTCTTCCCCAATAGGACAGTTCATAAACAGCGTATTTCAGAAAAACTATGTTCAAACTGGATTATAACTCACGGCTATGGAATGGGAATGCATGGAGAACAAGGTGGAGAATTTGTAAATTCAACATTATCAATGATTGAAAGACGAGCATGCTGTAATAGAAACATAAGTTCATTTGTGAAATTTATAATTGTATTATCTATTCTCTTGTATGGGTGTGAGGGCTGGACACTCACTGCAGATACGGAGCGAAGGATTCAGGCTTTCGAGCATAAATGTTATAGAAGAATTTTGCGCATTTGCTATAAAGAGCATAAAACAAATGTCTATGTTAGAGAGAAGATAAACACCTATGCAGGCCATCAAGAACCACTTTTGTCAATAGTGAAACGTCGAAAGCTTGCCTGGTTTGGGCATGCAACTCGTCATGACTCCCTTTCGAAAACGATCCTCCAGGGAACAGTCGAAGGTAAACGGAGAAGAGGAAGGCAAAGAAAATCCTGGGCTGATAACATCAAAGAATGGGCAGGACACGGTTTCTCCACACTTGTACGCATTGCTGAG
The DNA here is from genome assembly GCA_024509875.1 of Oreohelix idahoensis. Classification (NCBI taxonomy): domain Eukaryota; kingdom Metazoa; phylum Mollusca; class Gastropoda; order Stylommatophora; family Oreohelicidae; genus Oreohelix; species Oreohelix idahoensis. Next base: position 50,984 of record JAMPIV010013859.1, on the reverse strand, counting down.
AATAGAGAGCAGTGGAGGACCCTGTCTGCTGATGCTTCCACCATGGCACCCCTACGACCCATGACGGGTTATGGGTTGAGATGATGATGATAATGGAAACGCATTTACTACCAATTTCTCCATCTGTCAATGTACAAATTCCCCCTAGGAAAAAACGAGAGCGTGAATCATATATGAGAGAAATTTTGAGGCCAGGGCAGACTTTTGTATATTCAGCGTATTTGTGTATATACGAGTAATATTGTGCATGGCAATAGTCATATCTCTGATATTTTGTACATATAATAAATTATATCATTATTTTGTTTTAACATAATATATTCACATTTTTATTTACAATGTACAGCATCAAAAGTGTTACTTTAAAAATAAAAATCAGTATTAGTTTAAGCCAACGCACTCTGTAGTGTACAAGTAATAGAAATTTTACCAAGGTTAATTACCCTTCGGTTCATCTTTTAATAATAATAATAATAATAAATTCTTTAAGCACCAAACACGGCGCATAAGGCAGAAACCAGTGCTCTCCAGGTTGTTCGTTGTGACGCCACTCCTCTTAGCTCTTGCACATTATTTAGGCCCAACGTTCTTCCTTCTCTTATTATTGTTCTTCTGAGTGTTTCTCTTGGTCTCCCTTTTTTTCTCTTACCCTCAGGAACCCAAGTGAGCGCCTGTAGTGGTATTCTGTTGTTTTGCATTCGTAGGACATGACCGATATATGACCATCGTCTTTTCCTTATATAGTCGGAGACATATTTCTGCCTAGAGTTTTCTCTTATTTGTCGATTAGTCTTGAATTCTTTCCAACTGATGTTCATGAGTTTTCTAAGACATTTGTTCTCGAATGTATTCAGCTTGTTCTCCAATGATTTTGTTATTTTTCCAACTCTCACAGCCGTATGTTAACACTGAGATAACATTTGAATTAAACAGACGCAGCTTGGTATGTATATTCAATGATCGTAATTTCCAAATGTTAGATAATCTATTGAAGGCGCTAGCTGCCAAAGCAATTCTAGTATGGATTTCTCTTGTTGTGTCACCATCCTGAGTCATTTTTACTGCCTAAATAATTGAAACTTTCAACTTTCTGTAGTTTTTCCCCGTTCAAGATGATATCAAAGGTCTCGTTAGAAAAGTTCATAGCTTTAGTTTTAGAGGCATTTATTTGGAGACCTATTTTAACCGAGAGATGACACAAATTATTTACTGCTTCTTGGGATTGTCTGGGTGTTGAACTTAAGAATGCTACATCATCTGCGAAATCCAGGTCCCCCAGGAATTTTCCATTTGTCCATTTTATACCTAATTGTTCATTGTGGGTATAGTTTCTCATAACCCAATCAATAGCTATTCCAAAAGTAGTGGTGACATAATACAGCCTTGTTTCACCCCTGTTTCTACTGTAAACCATTCTGTATTCCCTTTATTTGTTCTAACACAACATCTTGCATTGTCATATAGCGCTTTGATTATATTCACATATTTTGTTGGAAAACCATAGATTGTAAGTATCTTCCACAATGATGGGCGGTGTAGACTATCAAAGGCTTTTTGAAAATCGACGAAGGTGATAATAAGTGGCGATTGCATTTCCACTGATTCTTTTATAATTGTTCTTAGTGTGAATATTTGATCAATACATGATCGTTTTCGGCCTGAAACCTGCTTGTTCTTCTCTGATCTTTTCGTCAGCATGCAATTTAAGTCTTTCTAACATCATGCAACATAATAATTTTCCAGGTACTGATAGTAGAGATATACCACGCCAGTTATTACAGTCTGATAGATCACCTTTCTTCGGTAACTTTACAATAATACTGTCTTTCCATTGTTGTAGTGGTTGTTCTTCTCTCCATACTTCATTTATAATATCTAAAATTCTCAAGAGGTTGTTGTCATTAACTGCTTTAATCATTTCCCCTGAAATTTCGTCAACTCCAGCAGCTTTAAAATTTTTAAATCTTTTAACAGCTTGTTTGATCTCGTCCAGCGTGAATTCATCGCAAGTTATTGGCAAGGTGGTTGTGGGTGTTTCATTATTAAAATCAGGTGTTACTGTTGGTGGTGGTCTGTTTAGTACCTCCATGAAGTGCTCAGCCCATCTCTTCATTTGTTCTTTTTCTGTTGGTATTGAATTCGCTAATTTACCTTTAACAGGTGTTTCCAAAGCAGTAGGCTGGTGACATAGTTGTTTAATCTTTTAATAACTCCTATTTAAAGCATTCTGCTAAAAATTTTCACCATTGTCCTTTTTTATAACATATCTATTTTATATTGATGTATAAATTGAGTACATATTCTGTATTCTGTTAATGTCATTTGCGTAACAATGATGACATTTTAAAACTTGAAAAAAATTACTTTTTGCACTTTTTCAGACTCTCATATCTGCTGTTGTAATTATAGTACGAGTAATATATCGTAATTATATAAACTCGTACAATGTTAGATTTTAAACAGAAACTTAGAGTAACATACAAACTATCACCAAAAGCCACCTTAAAACTGGAGTTTCCAACAACTTTGCAGCGAATGTTTAATTACCCGCTATCGAATGTTTAGTATGCTAGGACTGAAATTCCCGAACGCCTGTAAGAATTTGACCCCGTGACCGAACTGTAGCAGAAAATAAAGTGGGTAACTAAAAGCGCGTTGAAAAACAGCCGTGCACTACGTGCCAACAACAGTTGAATATCAAGTTTTAGAGCTTGATATCTAACCACTACGTGACAACAACCGTGGAAGATCTAGTTTTAGAACCCTATATCTAAACACTACATGCCAACAACAGTGGAAGATCTAAAATAGCCTGTACCTAGCAGTAGTCTGAATAGTTTTTATTGCTGAGAATATTATATTCCTTGCACTCTTGACTTGTTTTTGTTACAGCTTTAAACAATTGACATGCGTTCCTCCTTTTTAGATTTGTATCCCAAGCATAACCCAGAAGGAAGGCAAAAGAGAGGATGACCATAAATACCTTGGCGGAGAACTCGGGAGACTGAGATGTAAAGCAGAAACCAGAGTTGGAACATAACACAAAGGCCAGTAGCCAACCAAGCAAAGTAGAGAGTTTGTTAGATTGAATATGTTTTCATTTACATCTACACTGGTTGAAAAGCTTGAAAACTTTCATTATTTGTTACTGTGAATATGTTTACATAGACATTTACCCTGATTTGTAAATGCACATATTATAAATAGAATGTACATCATTTCTTTCACCTTTCCCTCCCTGCTCCATATGGAACCTATGCCTTTAAGTTCTCTTTAAGAAACTAGCAATAAAGCTGTCACCAGCCCTTGCCGTGGTGGTTCGTGAAATCATCATGAAATCATCATTCTATATGCTAAGATTGCGAGCCTCAAATTACATGGTCATCCACTAGCAATTTTCACATATTAATATTCACATGGCAATATACATATTGGTTCACATGTTAGTAATACAAAATGTAGAATGTAAAATGTGCAACTTATGCCAATCTTGGCTCACAGACTGTTTGCTCAGAGAAATAAAGGCATATGCAGATGCCTTTTACACGTGTTCTTGTGGGTCGTTACTTTAATAACAAGTTTCCACTTTGACTCCGTGTTTTCAGTTTCCTCAGATCTCGGTTTTTCTTATTAAAATTATAAAGTTTTCCTTGGCTGTTTGTCCTTCAAAATGCCCAAACAAAGTCTGGTCTGATAAATGAAATTCTGATTCTAACTCTGGCAGTCCGGTTGTCGTCTTGTCAAGCGATTCTCACAGTGTCTTAATCTGGCTAAAGTGTCAGATTATATGGCCCTTTGCCTCCTCCGTAGTTGTTGGTTACGATTTAGGCAGGGTCCAATCAGGAATTTGGTGGTTCAACTATTTCGAATCGCTGCCAATCCTTTCGAGACTGCATATTTAGGTAGGGTAATTAAAAAAATTCCACCTGGCAAATCCTGTGCGTGATGCAAACGGTCACGTCTCCCATATATGGAAGTGACAAGTCCGTACATTCTTTCGACAATGTGTTTCAGATGTAACATCATACTTTGATCTAAAGTATTCTGTTCGTAAATGTCGGACAGGAAACGATTTTGTCATTCGTTTCCGCCGAGTGCATGTATGCCTCCGTCTGTGGGCGAGTAATTTTATCTCCTGGCACGGCTTGAGCAAACAAAACTCGACTCTTTACCATCTTGGCAATTGCGACACGTTTGCCTTATGAATGCGTAACCGATGCAGGGCCGATTTTAGTGTTAATCTGTAGTCTGATGTTAGCCACACCTGAGATTAACCAACTTGACTGCCCATCAATATTATCTCATCAGTTCCTTTTCCAGCATGGAGGAACGGGTAACCAAACAGACATGACAACTTATCACTGAGAGGAGTAAAAGAGTGTGGAAAATACAAAATATATGCTACATAGCAGAGAAAAAAAGGTGTCGACCATTGAAACGCACGTAATTAGTCAGTACAACAACTGTCACAGAATACGGCCGTAGTGGAAAAGACAGCGACCCAAATATGCATGACAGATATCAACGAGGACCATGTGTAGAACATAATACGCTGTAGTCAAGTTTGTGTAGTACCGTTGCCGGATTTTAAAAAATAAAAATCGTGTGTAAATCAATATGCCACACTGGACACTTTAATTTTTGGAGGACACGTTGGCACCAGTTGTCAGAACCCACTTGGCGAAAGATACAGAACAGGCGGTGTGACGGACAACTCAGCTGTCCCTGAAATGTTGGATTATGATAAGGACCCTCCTATAACATCTGATCCCCTGAATTGTAGGAATTTTTCATCAGCCACGGAGGCTAGAATTTTGATTTTCCCCGGAGAACTTAAGAGGCGCGAAATTCTAACATGTACCCCTTAAGTTCCATTCCAGTTAGATATATACAGACCCTGAAGAAATGCATTTTATCACTCGTTGCCAGATATTTACAGTAGCACTTGCTATAGTGAAATCCTGTTTGATTCCCTCTGGATTTTCATCTTAATGCAGTGAATGCTTTTCTGTGCAACGGTATATTTGTTTTAAAGTGATCAGTGGTTTAGTTATTTCATTTTATTTCACTGGATTTTGGTGTAAAATTTAACATACTAAATAAACCCATTTCAAAATTCTGGTGCAAACTAATGTTACATCTATCAGTTATTTTCCTAATACAATAGACGTGTAAATTAACTTTGCAGCCGTTAAGGGAATTATAACTATTTAATACAGTTTAGTTCTCTACATATAGACGTGTGTTTTAACTATTACACCCGCGGGGAGCTTTTCTTGAATTTATATAATTGAAGACGCGTGGTAAAAAATAGTTTAAACGTAAGTTTATCGCGCATCAGATTATAATATAATTTGTATTGCATTTCATGTTTTTCTATCTTTTATACAGAATGATCATTCAACCTTGCATCCCAGCAATTAAGCAGCAATTAAGCAGCAATTAAGCAGCAATTAATTTATTAATTATATACAGAATCCTGCCGACTCAGTTCGATAACTCCAGTGACTTGTGAACATTATTTAAAATTTAATCTTTGTGGCGATCCTGTTGAGATTCAGCTATCTGAAGTTTACAGAAATAAAGCAAACCCAAAGACTGTTTTAACATCCCAATTCATAAAGTCGTTTTAAAGTTAAACTGGAGAAGAACACTTGCCAGTAGCAATATTTTACTTACTGCTCTATTTGTGAATGAGAACATAGATTTCCCTGAACACTGTTCGTCAAGTACTTTCACTGGATTTTTAACAACACCCCAAAGAAACCATACCACAGTGTTTAGTCTTTATCATCTCGCTTCAGAAATTTCACCACCAGCGGCAAACCTAAGATACCCCACCAGTCTCACCACCTGTACCTACGACCGTGCCATTCCCCTGAAACTTTTTACATATAGACAAAAGCAAAAACAGTACCGTTAAACTTCAACGTCCAGCGATTTCGGGACACTTTGTTAACTTCAAAAAACACGCTAATCTGGGGCTGTACACAGAAGACAGAACATGTACCTATGCCAATGTTTAGTGCTGTTTTTTCTTTGTAATTTCTACGGAGTGCCAGATTCTACGAATTGGTAAGTCTGTGTGTATGACTGAGTGCTGGCCATCACAAGCGTGCTTGAATGAGAGGAGATTTAGTTTTTCCACCATTATAATTAGTTCTACCTGGTAATATTTTTTACTGTCTTTATTGTATGGTTTTTCTTTTTAAGTGGGATTTCCTAACTTTGTGAACTGACCGCCACACTGGAATAAGTTTAGTTGTAGTTTAATTTATCATAGTAAACTTACAGCACAACATATAAAATTACATAAAAAAAGGCATATACACAAAGTTAAAGAAAAATCAATGAATTGCTACAATAATGATAGACCCGTTGGTATGATCCTTCCCTCGATGCTTAGCCCACAGTCCCGTTAGGAGAAAGATGATAGCCCCAAAGAGTCACAGATACATAGGATTGGGTCTAATATTTTCCCTGTTAAAAAAGTATGAACATACTTGGATATGAGTATGGTCTATCCTAAGGAAAATATAGTTTAGCAACAAATCTTGCATAAGGAAATTTACAAAGTGGGTGAATCAAACAAAGATCACCCTTCAGTCTACTTTCACTCGGTTCTTTCATCAGGGCCCTGATTCACACAACCTTACCTATAATCGTGCTGTTGTTCGCCGTCTGGCGCAAGCCTTAGTGTACACTTCGTTTAATCTGTCTATCTGGGCATGAAGTGGATACCCAGCTCTGCAGATATTGGTTTCATTCAACGTGTCCGGGGAGCGTCCTCTTCAGGCGATCGGTCTTTCTTTACAGATTTAAGTTAATGTCACTCATTCACGAGGTAAGAGTTAGGGTTTCAGCGGGCACACAGTGTCAGAACCCGAGGTTTCCCTTAATTAGGAAGATGACCGGTGGGCAACTTCTCTCAACAATTAGTCTTGGTTCACCACACACTTTGTCAACAATGTCGGAAAAGTTAATGTTTATTTTTACTTTCTTCAGCAATTATTCTCGCCACAAGGCAGCATGTACATTAGAGTTTGTGAAGAAATATGATCTGGCTCAAAGGCCCAGTATAAGAATTTATTCTTTAAAAAAACCATTAGTGGGATTTGGTATTCTGTCTATCTCTTGAAAGCACACGCCCTGTCAGACAGGTGTTACTTGAAAACCCACGTGGTTAAAGATATAAAATGTTTATGTTTCTCACAGGTAGGACTCTGTACTAAACGCCGGCAAAGTTGGGTTACCCCAGTATTCACTGAATAAAGAAAAAAACACATATGAAATATTTTACATATTATGTACTCAATATAATTTACGTTTTGAACTGCAAGCGTAGAGCTTGACTTGACGTTTAAACTTTCCCGTAAAATAAGTTATATAAAAAAATCAATCATCATGAATTAGGAATACATACGTATTCCGTCAACACTCATGAGGCATCTAGCATTTATAAGTTAGTTTAGAAAAATTATTCTCGTCTGATTATTTAGCAGTTAAATTAAATTCATTATAAAAAAAAAAAAAAAAAAAAAGTTAGTTGCTTATCCTCTACAGGACGTGGCAATCAACCCCAGCTTTTATTGGCTGTTTTGTGATTTTCTAGGCAATTTTTACGTTCAGTAGTTTGCCATTGCTTTCTGAACGGTACGGCGCTTATACCATTGTTAAAAATCCACACAAAGCGATCTGCTACCAAACCGCCAGCAGCAGGTTTCGAACCTGGTATATCTGGATTATGAAACTGCGTTCATATCCATTAGGCCACAGACGCCGACAAAATTCATTATAGCTACATGATTTTAAGCTGGAAATTATAATTTATTCTGTTTTCCACTGAAACACGTCCACTAGAGAATATAACAGACTTATAAATTAATCACTCTGCACAAAAGAAACTAGTGGGATAAAATAGGCGGTTTAACACTTCATCACTCACAAAATCTAGATATATGATATATTACCTCAGCACAGAACTACAGGCGATCGCACAAACTAGAATTATACGCTGATATATATATTTGAAGTCTAGAAACTCGGCAAATTTCCGAGCGAACTAAGAGCTTCGCTATACAGCTCTTCTATTCACGAACAACCTGTCTACTGCGAATTTAGGAGAATGAATGAAAATCTAGTTTCAAACTCCGGTTAATATCTATGAAACAAACAAAGGCTCCCACTATTTCCAACAACCCGATCTCTCCCCTCTCCTAACACCTACGTTAACTTAGACGCATGCCGTAACTGCCACCAATGCGTTTTCACACCTACGTTAACAAACTGACCGAGAGCGCGCGTGTCAGCTGAGAAATGTTAGACACTCTGTCTGCTCTGAGCGAGCATGTCAGGCGCGATTCACACCTCACCGAGCAACTCAGCCAAGGAAACTCGCGTGACAGGTGCAAATGTAGACTATTTGTCTGCTCTCATGTCTTACTGGACGAATATTCACAGTTTCGTCCACTGACATCTACGTAATAGAATCTTCTTCTTCTTCCTCCGTCCTTAGCCAAAGACCGACCAAGCAGTCAGAGGCCATCACGCCTTGTGGCGTCTTAAGGGCAACAGCAGATTGATTTTCTCTGTTGTAGTTTCCCATCACGCCTAGCGGCGTCTTTAGGGCAACAACAAATAGATCCATCTGCCGTTGTTTCCGTAATCGGTGTGACAAGCCAACGGGTGATCAGCCCATTGGGCACGTAATAGAATGCATATCAGTAATAGACAGAAAAACAGTAAAGTGAGAATGTGAAAGAAAATATTTTTCGCAAACGAACAAATGCGAAAATTTCAGGAAAAGGATAAAGAGTGACAATACAATAGAGGACACGGGTGGAAGAAGGAAAGAATATTTAGAAAATTTATTGATCATAAATCTCTGTGACAGAAAGCTTTGGAGAACAAAAATAGTTTTTCTAACCCCTACTAATTACGGTAACACCCAGTCTCAAAGTAATAAATTTACTGTTGGGTTAAACTGCCTATCTCTGATCTCACCTCTCCCCCCTGTCTTTTGGGACGGGGTCTTTCTTTGTTAAATGCAAGCGGGAAGGGCGTATTGGATACTTCTCCTCAAACACCCCCCCCCCCCCCCCAATTTGCTATTTGTACCTGCTGTAACAAATGATTTATGCCTGTAAATTGTTGAATATTGTGAGTGTTTTTTTATGATAAATAAAAATAATAAACTTTCTAGTATTGTGTTGGCAGGCCCGAGCCCAAATTACCCTTATTTGTTATTTGTAGCTATTCACGTATTGTATGTGCGTTTGAAGCACCAAATTGGTGTGTGCACCTGAGTGACTGGAACTGGCAAATAATTGTTTGTTCCGGTGAGCTGTAGGAGTCTTATGAGATAAACACATATTGTCGTAAATAAAGACTGTCCTAACTCTTCCCAGCCCTGGTGAATAAACTACCTCTCTTTCTTAAATCCTAATTTTCATAGAGCCTTCACTATCATTCTACACTCTAGCGGGACCACTAACCATAAGAATTATCTTTCTTATAAAATTAACGACAATAAATGAAGCGCTCGCTGGGATTCTGAGTCTATTCTAAATAGAGTGTTTGATTGTCTTTGTGAAGTAGGGTAAAATAAAAAAAATAATTACATCCCCCCCCCCCTAGACAACGCCTTTTAGTATTTGGGCGGACCACACACAAAATAATTACAGGTTTGTTTCTTTCCACAGGAGCAGGAAGTTACTGATAATAAAATATTTGTCACCTTTGTATTCTCTGGCAGAGAAAATTGAAAATTTTTTTATATAATTGCTGGGATCGCGTGATTGTTTAACAATCACATAGGTTTTTAAAGTTAGCAGAGCTGAGCTACGCTAAAGACGCTTATTTTGATTTTTTATAATCCTGTTAATATCGTCTCTAACTCATAACTGACTTCAGAGGGCGGAGTTTTGTTGTCAGAAATTTTTTTTTTCCTTTAAATTGTTTGTTATATAAATTTTTCTCTACTACTAGTAAAAGTAGATTTTTGTTCTAGTGTTTAACTTACCATTTAACGTGGCCTAGTCGCCTGCATTCAGAGTCCTCAGTGACGGACAATAGCAGCGATAAGTTAGCACATTACAAGGTAGGAGGTAACACAAGTAAATTTATACTTTGTGTTTTTCTCGTAGCAGCTTTGAGTTTTTTCCCTTTTCTTGTTTCTTCTTACTAGTTCTCTAGTCGTACTACATCCTATTCTTTAATAATTCCAAAAAGAATTCAGATGAGATCCATGTTGAGACTGGATGCGAGGGAATCAGGACTAGAGGGAGAAGCCGCGAACTTGTTTGCAAACACGGAACTGGAAAGGTATGATGCGCAGCAAGAGAGAGCAGCCGCTGAAAGGAAGGAAGCACAAGAGAGAGCTGCCGCTGAAAGGAAAGAAGTGGAAGAACGTCAATTGGAACACAAGAAAATTGAGGCAGAGATGGAAGCTCGCAGGGAAAGAGAGAGAAGGAGAGACAACGTGAGGAGAGAGACAAGGAGAGACAGCACGAATAGGCGCTTAAGGCTTTAGAGAGTCGGGGTGCCTCTACTTCAAATAATGGAGAGCCGTCTTCACCCCAGTCTCAGTCAACGGATCTCTCCAGCACTCAATCTGCCCAATTAACTGCGATGTCTTTTGCTTTAGAGTCTTTCCCCAGCCCCAATGAGAAAATTGACACCTTCCTTGAAAAATTCGAGAGGATCGCAAATTTGTATGGGTTAGAGAGTTCCCGCTGGGCACTTAAACTCTCATCGTCTTTGAAAGGTAATGCTTATGACGTGTACACAAAGCTGGGAACCAACCAACATGATTACGACTTGCTAAAGAACGCCTTGCTAGAGCGGTTTGAGATAACCGCCCGAAAATTTCTGCAAATGTTCAGAAACAGCCGAAAGGAGAGCACGGAAACATTTCCTCAGTTCTCTTCACGTCTCACGGGCTATTTGACAAATTGCATCGAATTATCGGAATTACCTCTTACATATGAGGGACTTCTCGAAATTGTTCTGGTGGAATAGATAAAGTCAACTTTGTCAAATGAAACCCGTAGATTTTTGGCTGAACAGGGTGCAGTCAGGCTTGAGGACATCTTCAATAAGGCCGAACGCTATACTAATGCAATGGTCGAACTCCCCAGCACAAAACGTAAACCCACAGATGAGCCATCTCGAAAGCAAAATCTAGAGCAGTCATCCTATTCATCCAATTCCTCTCAACACTAAAACCAACGAGAATCTAATACCCAGAGACCTCCCCAGAAAAAAATCGAAATTCTACAAAACCCGATACCTCCCAAATAACAATTCTGATCAACCCACCAAGCCTACGTGGCAGCGCGGCCACAAAGGTCAAGGAAAAGGGAAGACCCCTACAACAGGAACGTCTGATCAGGGCAAGCATACCGGGCCTAACCGCATCGGACGTTTGCATACAGCCTCGCAAGGTAAAGTCAATGTCAGTGATTCTCAACCTGAGGGAGACCGACCCTCAACGCGAGGAACTGTTATTTTGAACGGTACCTCAACTACTTGTCTTTTTTACACTGGATTAAGTTTTGATTGTATTGTCGCCATGCACCTAGTCAAACCCGGTCAGAAAACAGAGGAAACCGTCAAACTATGTGGAGTTTTCAAGAATGATGCACCCTGTACGCTTCCTATTGCACTGGTAGAAATACACTCTGATTTTGTCAGGGGTGTTATTAAAGTGGCCATAATGGATGATCCGATCTACCCAGTTATCCTGGGATGTAGATATGTGGTTATTGGGAGACCAAAGGAGCCGATTGTGGCAGCGGTAACCACAAGAGGGCACACTAAGAAGGAGAGGGAGCCTGCTCCAAATTTGTTGCCGAATGAACTGAAGGAGGCGCAACAAAAGGACCCTACTCTGGAGCCCTGCTTTAGAAAACTGCCCATGGCTAAGGACCCCAGACACCACGGAGACATCTTTTCTAAGGATGGCGTATTGTATCGTAGAACGGGCGACCCGGACACGGGGAATAACCAGCTCCTAGTACCGACGCAGTACAGAAGACAGATCTTAGAAATGGGGCACTCTTTTCCATTTAGCGGACATATGGGACAAAACGCCACTATTCAGCGAATAAAAACCCACTATTGGTGGCCGGGTATGAACTCTGACATTATCAGGTATGTGAAATCCTGCGCCCAGTGCCAATGGGTAGCACCCAAGCACTTGACACCCCCAGTACCCATGGGGCAAATGCCAATAGTAGAGACTCCATTTGAACGGGTTGCTGTCGACATCATTAGACCCTTGGAAAGGACCAAAAGAAGGAACAGGTTCATCCTGACCTTAGTCGACACTTGCACAATGTGGGCTGAAGCTGTACCGCTAACATGCACATATTCCAAGCATGTCGCAGAAGCCCTCGTGCAAATTTCTACACGGTTGGAAAACCCTCAACAAGTTTTGACGGAAAATGGATCCCAATTCCGTAGCCTGCTAATGGAGGAGATCTTTAAGATCTTGATGGCCAAACACATCCACACAAGTCCCTACCATTCGGCCGGAAATAACGTTTTAACGGCAGCCTCACCATGATGTTACGTAAGCTGGGTCAGGAGAAACCGGAAGACTGGGATCTATATATATCTGCTACCTTATTCGCCTACTGAGAGGTCCCCCAAGCGTCTACGGAATTCCCGCCTGCTACACTCTTGTTTGGCAGACCTATTAAGGGGCCACTAGAAGCCTTACTTCGGTCCCTGACAGACCAAAAGACTGACGAGACAGTCGTCTCTGCAAGCAAATACGTATCTGAGCCCAAGGAAAGGCTAAAGCTAGGTTAGGATCTAGCTAACAACAACCTTAAGAAAGCCCGCGCTAAACATGCTAAAAGATACAATAAAGCTGCAAAAGAGAGAGAACTCCAACCAGGGGAGAAAGTTTTGTTACTACTTCCAACCAGAAGCAATAAATTGCGCATCAGATGGCAAGGGCCGTTTACCGTCCTTAAAAAGATCTCACGTACCAATTACAAGATCTCCATAAAAGGAAAGGAGAATGTCTTTCACATAAATCTGCTTAAGAAATATTTGGAAAGACCGGTGCCATCCTCCAAGCATCTCCTGGCTGTCGCCATAGCAACGGAAGACGAGGAAGATGATGATGGTTGCATGGAGTATCCATTGCAACCCACAGAATCCTTTAAAGATGTCAAGTTCGGAGTCAATCTCTCACAGGAACAACAAACAGAAACAAGGGCGCTACTGAAACAGTACAGTGCAGTCTTAACGGATGTATCTGGTCGAACAAATCTCATCGAATTTGACATGAAATTAACAAACGAGACCCCTATTCGAACCAGAGTGTATCCCATTCCGTACGCCAAAGCTGATGCACTTCGCGGAGAAATAGACAAGCTGCGTCAAGCAGGAATTATCAGCGAGTCTACATCCCCTTACAGTTCCAGTGTAGTGCTGTTGCAGAAGCCCAATAAGGAAGTTCGGCTGTGTATAGATTACCGGTTGCTAAACGCTGTAACGGAATTCCAGCCCGAACATTTCCAGACTGTTTCTGAGTTATTCACCAAGCTCAGCAAGGCAAGAATTTTCTCCAAGATAGACCTCAGTAAAGATTACTTTCAAATACCAGTGAAGGAGGAAATTAAACACTTGTTAACTTTCAGCACTAGTGAAGGACATTACACATTTAATGTGATGCCGTTCGGATTGCATAACGCACCAGGAGTATTTACCAGGATGACGAGGAAGCTTTTAGAACCTTTGCAAAATCCCCACATCCATAATTTCATGGATGACATCTTAATTGCATCGGAAACCTACGACGAACATATTGCTTCGGATGCTATGCTCCTCATGAGACTACAGGAAACTGGTCTCACAGCCAGACCTAGCAAATGTCTCATTGGATTTGAAAAGCTAGACTTCCTGGGGCATACTATTTCTCACGGATGCATGTGGCCTATTAAAAAGAACGTGGAGAAAATTATTGCAGCAAAAAGGCCCCGAACGAAGAAAGACATCCGTTCCTTTTTATCACTATGTGCATAATATCAGAAATACATCCAGAACTTCAATGGACTCACAGCACCTCAGACTGACCTCACAAAGAAAGGTTGTCCTGATAAGGTCATTTGGAATCAACAATGCGAACTTGCGTACAGCACCTTAAAAGCACAGTTGTCTGCATACTCCATTCTTAGGTTACCTGACCTACAAAACCTTTCGTATTACCGGTTGACGCGTCAGGTCAAGGCATCGGGTCAACATTGTTGCAAGCTAAGGACAGTGACCCGAATATGCTATTTCCAGTTGCATATGGCAGTTGGAAATTAAACAAGGCTGATCGCAACTACAGTGTTGTTGAAAGAGAATGTCTCGCTCTGATCGACTGCATCAGACGCCAACATGGGTTTCTGTATGGGAATTCTTTCACGGTCCAAACAGACCACACTCCATTAGCTTTTCTTGGTGCCAATAAGGAATTCAACGCAAGGATCATGCGATGCGCCTTATTGAATATTGTGAGTGATTTTTTATGATAAATAAAAATAATAAACTTTCTAGTATTGTGTTGGCAGGCCCGAGCCCAAATTACCCTTATTTGTTATTTGTAGCTATTCACGTATTGTATGTGCGTTTGAAGCACCAAATTGGTGTGTACACCTGAGTGACTGGAACTGGCAAATAATTGTTTGTCCCGGTGAGCTGTAGGAGTCTTATGAGATAAACACATATTGTCGTAAATAAAGATTGTCCTTACTCTTCCCAGCACTGGTGAATAAACTACCTCTCTTTCTTAAATCCTTATTTTCATAGAGCCTTCACCATCATTCTACACTCTAGCGGGACAACTAACTATAAGAATTATCTCTCTTATAAAATTTACGACAGGCGGTACATTTTTTTTCTTTGCACAATTTAATGGAAGATGTTTAACACATTTACTAAGGTAGCTGGCAGCATATAATAAAACTTTTTTTTTCAAAGTGACATGTCAAATGTATTAAAACATAATTTTCAATTACGCAATCGATTTTTATTGTCAGAAAAAAAACATTATCGGAAAACTGTACCTTCTGATTCGGAACTATTTTACAGTTAACGTAATTTGATTTTGGTGAAGCAGACAATCGAAGCTTGTGCATGTGTTTATTCAGTTTGTTATGCCCTGTCCTGAGGCGAAAAATGGTTATTTGTCCCCGCCGGTCAAGAGTGTGGTAGTCGTCGTTGGGTTGGTTCTGTTCTCTTCTGATAGTCTGGATAGCTCTCTTTTTCTCAAAGTATGTGACTTCATTATCTTCTTGTTCACATTCTCCTCCCTTTTTTGCAAGTTTATCTGCCTTTTCATTTCCGGGTACACCACAATGAGATGGTACCCACTGAAGTATGGTTCTCTGTTTGGCAGCTACCTTGTTTAGTTCATTTCTCAGATGCGGGAGTTTACCACCCTTGAGAGCTTGCAGGACAGACAGTGCATCTGTGAGGATGACTACCTGGTGGCAGTCAGAGTTGGTGTTATAAATCATATTTGCAGCTTGATCAAGAGCTTGAACCTCCGCTGTATAGTTGGAACAGAATTTACCAGTGGGAATGTGCCTAGTCTCATAGTCGTTGTCAGGATATGAGATAAAGATACCGACACCTCAATTCCTAACAGCATTTGTTGCTGATCAATCTATATATTCATGTGTCCATTTTTGTTCGGGGTAGCTTTTTTGGATCATGCTCAATGTAGCAGCTCGTTTTTGCAGATCATTATATCCACTTGTGAGATGACTGACTGATGTATTAATTTGGAGGGCACTGCTGGCCTGTTCCCGTGGTACAGGGTATAGGGTGTGCTTCAGAGGTGTTGTCTTCATGGATAGGTCTTTTTGATGCTGTTTTTTAGGTCTTTTTCCCCGATGCACAAAGCTGCTAAGTGTTAGACGTCCCAATGCCAGATCATCTAGTCTTGCCTTCATTGGGTGCGTTGGCATACTGTTGTACTTTTACATCTGGATCATGCTTTTTGTATCTCTTCTATAGCACAATATATGTAATCCAGCAGCTTTATGCATCTCGGATATTGGTGTAGTTTTCATGGCTCCTGTAATGAGCCTGAGAGCTTGATTTTGCTCCTTGTTCAAAGACTGCAGATGTGAGTTAGCAGCTGATGACCATGCTGCTGAGCCGAACTCTAAGTGTGGTCTAATTACTCCATTATAAATCTGCTTTAGAGTTCGTTCATTTGCTCCCCAGTTGGTACCTGCTAATTTTCTCAGTATGCCTAGTCGTCTTCGGGCCTTTCCACATGTATTTTCAATATGCTTATTGCATGTAAGCTTTTGATCAAATGTCACCCCAGCATAGGTGGGGTAGCTTTCTTCCTTGATCATGGTTGTCCCTAGGTGTATGTTAGCTGCTTTCTCCTTGGGGCGAGGGAGAACAATGTTGTGGAGGTTTTGTTTATGTTATTGTGATAAGCCATTTCTCTGCCATGTAACTTTTCTGCAGACCATCAAGAATGACTCTAGTTCTCCTGTTGTGCAAGTATGACTGGCTCCATTTTATCATGTTGCCTTGGATTCCACTTCTCCTAAGTTTTGCAATTTCCACACCTTGTCAAAGGCCTGCTTAAAGTTGACCCAGATCGTTAGGACCTTTTTCTTCTCCTAAAAGGCATCTTCTACAGCTTGAGACAAGTAAGTAACTTGGTCTTCTATAATGTCGCATTCTCTAAATCCAGCTTGTTCCGGCACCAGGATCTGCTCAGACTCTAAAGACAATTTCAATCTGTGGTTGACTATTCACTCCATAGTCTTCCCAACACAGCTTGTTAGACTAATTGGCCGGTAACTTGCAGCCTCGGTCTCACATTTCCCTTTCTTTAGTATGGGTATTGTGATGGCTTCTCTCCATACTTAGGGCACCGTTCCTTTCAACAAGCTGTGGTTGAATATCTCAAGCAGTTTTGTCTTTGCTGCTGAGCTCAGATTTACTTGCATTTCGTTGCTGATTTTGTCTGGGCCGGGTGACTTTTGAAACTTAAGCTTGGAAATAGCGTTCTGTAGTTCTCCTAGTGTGATGGGTTCTCTCATTGGGGCAGGAGTATCTGTCTGTCCCATGGTTGCCAGTATTTCTTTTCTTATCTCTCTGATGGTCTATGTTAATGGACAAGTTGCTTTCTGAATTGTATCTTTTAGCAAACAGGTCTGCAGCTTGCTTTCCTCTGAGTAGTTTGCCACCTTCATCAAATGTCATAGTCTATCTAGGCGAGGAACGTTCTTCATTTAGAGACTTGGCTAATCTCCAAACTTTCTTGCCGTCTTTCTCAAGGTTCAGCGATGCCGTTTTAGTTCTCCTGCTTTTCCGTTTTTCTTTTAGCTTTGTACTCGGAAACTCTGCTATGGCCTTTTTCCATTTGTTGTGAGTTTCAAATGAAGGTTGAGAAGTATGCATCTGTGGAAGTCTTTTACCACTTCACTAATGTCTCTGTCCTGCACCTTGAGGTCAGACAGCAGCGCGTTCACGTTGTTGTTGTTCTTGTTCCGTCCTTAGCCAAAGACCGACCAAGCAGTCAGAGGCCATCACGCCTTGTGGCGTCTTAAGGGCAACAGCAGATTGATTTTCTCTGTTGTAGTTTCCCATCACGCCTAGCGGCGTCTTTAGGGCAACAACAAATAGATCCATCTGCCGTTGTTTCCGTAATCGGTGTGACAAGCCAACGGGTGATCAGCCTGAATAAACCCCAGTTGGCTTTGTCGTAATTCCATCTTGTAATGGTTGGGCCTGTATTGAGAGTTACATTCTGGACAGTAAGAAAGATAGGGCGATAGTGGCTTCCTCCTAGTTGGTCTCCTACATCTCTACTAAAAAGTCCAGCTATATCTGGGATGGCGAAGGCAAGATCTGGAGTTGAAGTTGTGTGCCATTCTCTGGAGTAGAAACTAGGAGTATATCAGGCAGTACTGACTTGGATTAGGGAGTGGTCATCTTGCCATGTTTCAACCTCTTCACCTCTGTGATCTAGATGGTTATAGCCCCAGCTCTTGGATTGGCCATTAAAGTATCCAACTGTTATAAAGTTGGTGGCTGGTACCTGTATAGAGCTGAGACGATGGGGTTTGATGTTTGAACAGTAATAGTTCAAAAGTTATATTTCCATCTTGTCTCCCTTTAGCTGATATTCTGCTCCGTCCATGTAGGTTTTCCTTTCGTGATCATGAATGTTATTCCTTACAAGAGTAAGTACTCCTCCTTTTCGTCTATCTTGTCTGTCGGATCTGAAGCATTGGTATCATCTTATTTTAAAGGTTTGATCTGCTTTCAAGTGAGTCTCTTGGATACAGCAAACACTGCCTTGCTTCTCATACAAGATGTTTTCCAGCTCTGTCTTTTTGCTGTATCCAGCCTGCTTGCTGTTCACTCCCTCTGCATTCCAGTGCATCATGACAAGTGGCACTCTGGGTTTCTCTTTTTCTGTTTTGTTTCGGTCAGTAGCTCTCCTCCGCCGTGGGCTGACTCCACAAGACGGTCTAGAGGGTCCTCCATAGCTGAGAGTGGGCTTTGTCGAGGCTCAGAGCCCGGCACTGCACCTGCCTGGTGGAGCTCCACAGGGCGAGCAGCAGTAGGAGATTTATTTGACGGTGTACTAATCCATAGAAAAAAGCAAGTTGCGTGATACTGTGGTTTCTGGTGCGCCTTCTGGCCCAGTATCGACGACTTCAGCACCTCTTCAGCTGGAGAGTGGGCTCATCCCTAATATGGTTATGTTCCCAGTAGTAGACTATTCGCAAGCAGCCTGGGGTGTCACTGCTCTGCACGGACCTTGTTTACCGAGGTGGCGTCCGAGCTCGTATGGTGAAAATATGGTTGCATTATCCTCAAAATAGACCTGTCTTTCCCGTGGCTTTTCTGCCATCCTGCAACTTTGAGTTGGGGAGTTCTGAGCTCCAGTCTCTTTCCCAGGCATTTTATCCTGGCCTGGCACGCATACAGAGGACCCCACTTCTGGTTCTAAGTTAGCAGTTGGGGATAGGTGGGGTGGCACACTGTGCATTCCCCGTCATCCAGGGGGCTCTCCAACTATGCAGAGCTTGCACAATGCTGTGCTCTGGTTCTGGGCTCTCCCAAAACATCCTCACGTCCTGCGCAGAGCCACTTCCAGATTCCCACCACCTGCCATCTCCCCATTGTAGAAATCTCCTGCATGCGGCCATCCAGTCAAGAACCAGTATTAAGTCTGGTGCCCATGTGATTCCCCCAAGCTCAGTGTGCAATACTGGGTTCTCAATATGCTACACCACGGAGGGGGGTGGGGAAGGGTGGGAATTGTGACGCTGAGTCAATTTGTGTTGTTGTTTGCATTTCGCTCAGCCATTTCTCTCAACTCTGCACCAATAAGCGACTTTGGGGACTTAACTGTGCCTCAGTACTGGGAGGCCCTGTTTGCGGGTACACCATACACAGCTAATTGAGGCAACGGTCGTCGTGGGCGTGATTTAAACTAAAGTGACATATTACGCTGCTGATAAAATCGACTTAAATTAATTCTTGACAGTTCATAATCAATATTCATTTTTGAAAGCACTGATGATAGAAAACTTTATACAGAGCGATACAACAGGAGACAATTTGATCATCAGAGGAAGTCCCCCGTCACACAAGTGTTTCAGCCCGTTATTCTCCTTTATACTCTAAGGGGGCGGGCCCACCTGGGTCATGACTCCCAAGTGTCTCAGCCTCCTGTTGGCTTGTGAAGAAAATGAACCCATTCCACCTTGGATGCAGCTTTAAAATCCACAATTCACCAACAGCAGCAGCAGCAGGAAATTGTGAAGGTAACATAAGACAAATTATTGCGGTCGTTCCGCAGCATACCACTGACACGCTTGCGTGACGCCGACGAGGCTTGAATTCTTTGCGAGCCGGCCTCTGAAATCTACCTTCGATCCATATAATAAACCGCATGTTTCTTGTAACGCGCCACTGTGCTTTACTTAAAAAAATAAAAAGTGGTAACACTGGCAACTACAATACCTTTAAGCAGGGCTGAAAGATTCTGTGTATAAGTTATGAACATTGTGATTATTTATAAACAGATACGAGGAATATATGCCTTTGTCATCGTTAAGTACCGTGCTTGCTGACGTAGGTGACCATGATGGTTCATAATTTCTTTCGCACGAGGCTGTTTATAGTTTCGTTGTTAAAGGACAGTGTGACTGGAGACCTCCATGTTGGATTTGTAATTTTATTTTTAAAGCGACCCAGTGTATGTCCCTGGTAATTATTTTTGGCTAAGCTCGAAACTGTGTTGGCAAGAGGTTCCTTCTATTCTATGTAGTTTTGTATTATTATCTGACCCATTCACCAAATTGGATACGGTGCTAAGAAAACTGAAATCGGTGTTTCTTTTCTTATTAAACCAGTTGGATGAACACTGAGGAGGTATGGTCAGCGTTGACGTAGCTGACAGTCCATTTCAGGGCTTCATCACGCTAGCGGATAGATATTGTTAGTCCTTTTTAGGACCTAGTGTCTATCAACTCTAGTCGGGCTACCAGTCCTCTTTGAGGATATTTCATGCTAGCTGATGGATGATGGTAATCCTTTTCTCGGTTTATATTTCATCAACACAGTGCATCTGTTAACAAAGTTCACTTATGTTTGTTTGAATGGCGATTGTGAATTGCACTCGGATATAACCAACTGACTTAGTCTAGGTTGAAAGTTATATGCCTCACCCCTAGAAGGCAAAACCTTAGAAAACTAAGGAAGTCGCGCTGGTGTAGTGGTTATCACACTACGCGAGAGATCCCAAGGTTCGAGGCCTGGCGAGTACAGTTGAAGTAGCTTCGTCGACCGCAGTTTGGACTGGGATAATTCGAGCCTTGGCAAAGACATCTGAAGTAGTGCCATTGACTAGGGACTGGAATAACCTGAACGGTTCCTGAGTCGACCCAGCTATACAAGTATTGGGTACCTCTGAAGACGGCGAGTATCTGCCTAAATGGTGAGAGGATACCTGTCAGCGTACATGGGTAAAGGGATAGGCCCTACTCACGTAAAGATCAATCTCAGGCTAGACATAACTGGAGATTTCGCCTCGAGTAATAGCAGGCGTACGAAAAAAATCGAAACAGCTACATTATTTTAGTAAGTCACATTTGAAAATAGGGATACTCACAATTGTGCTTAGGCCTATACGTTAAATAATAAAAATAAAATAAACAAACAAACAAACAAACAAAATCAAGAAGAAACTATGAACAAGAATAATATTAAAGTCGAGGGGTGTAAAGGCCTGGTGGTTCTAGTTATATAACGGACTTTACCAGATATTTAATTAACGACTTTACCAGATATTTAATTGACTTTCATCTGTTTAAAGTCACATGCATTGTAAAAACAGCATCAGACCTTCACATTCCCAGCCACTATATATTAACATGTGTTCGTGTTAAATATTGATTAACTATATTATGCAGTTCCCTAGGTCTGTCTATTCTCAACACCTCCTCTATATTTATAGGTAAGTTGGATGCCTGCAAATAATCCAATATTGGTATTCTCATTTGGTCATACCTCTTACACTTTAACAAGAAATGTTCTATATTATTGTCTTGAAGACATCCTGCACAGTAAGGTTCTTCTATTCTGAAATAGCCTTTTCCCAGCTATGGGAATTTTCAATTCCCTAGATATCTGACATTTTCTTGTTGGAGCCCTGAACATCTTATATGCATGTCTTCCTTTCAGATTTTTATCCCACTCTGCTTTCCATTCATCTGTTATTAAATCTTTAATTAAGCTCTTAATTTCTGATTTACTCATCCCTACATTTATTAGATTTTTATCAGATCTACCTTTCTTGGCTTCTTTATCTGCCTTTTCATTTCCTTCTATGCCAACATGTGAAGGTATCCAAGCAATTAATACTGAACATCCTCTGGAATATAAGTATGTAGTAGCCAGAAAAATCTCCTCTGCTATATCAGGTCTACTACATTCTCGTAAGTTTCTAAGTGCTTTAATTGTTGAAAGAGAGTCAGTTAAAACTGTTAATTTTTTTGGGAGGGTTATTAGAGAATATTTCTAGTGCTTTTAGTATTGCCACCATCTCTGCAGTGAAAATAGATGTATTTTCTGTGATGCTATATTCTTTCGTCATTTTCCATATTGGAATATATATTCATATCCCCAATTTGCCATCCTCTCCCTTGGATCCATCTGTGTACACAGTAATGCTGTCTTTTGATATTTGTTGTATATATTTATTGGCTGTGTTTTTAATATTTTCTATATTATTTGTTTTCTTAAGTATTTCTGCTAGGTGGTAGTCCGTGTCTGGTTTCTTGATCTCCCAGGGCGGAATCACTGGCTTGTATTCACAACTGTTATTAATTGATGTAATTAATGTACCCAGATGGACAATTTCCTCCATACACTTCCATCCTGTAGGGTATCTAGTGGTATTCATTGGCTTGGCCTGAGTTGTTAGTTGGCATCTGGTAAAAGCTGTATGTGCTGGGTGAGACTTATCCAACATAACTCTGTTCATGTAATTTAGTCTTAACTCCTTTCTCCGTAATTCCAAGGGTATGATTCCTAAAGCCACCTCTATAGCTCCCATTGATGTTGATCTGATTGCACCTGCTATTGTACATAAAGCCTGATGCTGAATTCTGTCAAATTTTAATCTTGTTACTGTGTGCAGCAGAGTCATATATTATACTTCCATAATCTATTTTTCCTCTAATAAAAGATTTATAAAAAGTGAGCATTGTCTTAGTGCTTGCACCCCATCCATTACCTTTCAAATATCTTAATAAGTTAGTCAATCCTCTGCAAGACTCCACTAGTTTATCTATGTGTTTATTCCAGTTCAGCTGTTGGTCCAATATCATTCCTAGATATCGAGTGGTTTTAACTGTTTTAATGTTTTGCCCTTGGATATTTATATCTATAATTTTATTTTTTCCAACCCTACCTTTACTGAAGATCATTCCCAATGTTTTATTTGATATCAGCTGAAAACCCCATTTTGTCATCCATTCACATACTTTATTTATTTGCTTCTGTAGATCCTTATATAATTTTGGCAGATGTCTCCCAGTCCTTCATATAGCAACATCATCTGCAAACTGTGACAATTTATTTGTTATATCATTAAATTCCTCACCTAAATCATTTACCATTATTGTAAAAATTGAAGGAGACATTACTGATCCTTGGGGTATTTCATTTTGTTGTTCATACAGTTCTGATCTATCATTGTTTACCTGAACAGTGAAATATCTATCTTGCAGAAAATTCTCTAAATAATTATACATTTTACCGGTTACTCCTATCTTCTTTATTTTAAAGAGGGCACCCTCTCTCCAGCATTCATCATAAGCCCTAGCTATATCTAAAAATACTACCACAGTTCTTTCTTTCTTTTGAAATCCCGATTTTACTTCATGTTCCAATTTAATTATCTGATCCATAGTGCATCTGTTCTTCCTAAATCCTGACTGAGTTTGATTATATAAATTATTCTTTTCCAAATAAAACTTTAATCTTTTATTTACTATGGTTTCTAATATTTTACCTAGATGGGAAGTTAAAGAAATTGGCCTGTATGAACTGGCATCATGGGCATCTTTTTCTGGTTTTAGTATTGGAATAATTACTGCTGTTTTCCATGTTTTGGGAATTTTTCCTGTATTCCAAATTTTGTTAAAAAAGGGATGTTATAATTTCTATGGTACTTTTTGGTATGTGTTTCAAGATTTCATAGCTCAAGATGTCATGCCCTGCTGATGTATTTGTTTTGTCCTTTATTGTATTTTCAACTTCTTCCATTGTAATATCGGCATTTAAATATGATAAATCTTCAGTATTATAAGGTACATCTTTACTGAGTTTTTTAAGAAGTGTTGCTCTTCTGTTGACTTCAGCCTGTCCTAGATTTTCCTTAGAACTAACTCTATGGTAGTACCTGGCCAGTACCTCTGCTTTCTGCCAGTCAGTCTCTGCCATTTCAGGTCTTTTCATATTAGGTATTATCATATTTTTAGTTCTGCCTTTAATGGCTTTTAACTTATTCCACACATCTGTTGTAGATTTAGTTGTAGAGTTCAGTGTTTGGCAGAAACTTCTCCAATGATTTTCTTTTGCCTTTAGTATTATTCTGTTTGATTCATTTCTTATGTTCTTTTAAATATCTAAATTATCTTCAGATCTATGCTTTCTATATTCTTGTAAAGCTTGTTTTCTTTGTTTTTGAATTTCTGTACATCTAACTGTCCACCATGGTACTGGGTTTTTGTTCCAATGTTCATTCTTCTTTGCTTCCTTAATGCGGTGTGGAATTATGTGTTCTGGCATATATGCATTTGGGATATGTTTAACAGTTTTTAGTAATATTTTTTTTTGGTGAGATTATCTGTAAATACATCTATATTTTCATTTTCTATATTATTCTTTTTTTTATCTCTTCCATTTCTACCTGAAAAGCTACCCAATTAGCTTTATTATAGTAAAATTTTGGTTTTTCTACCAGTTTGTTAGGTTTGTAATTATCTTTTAGTGTTATTTCAATGGGTAAATGATCTGAATTTGTATCCCCAATAACTTCCCATTTTGCATTAGCAAGATTTGGTGTTACAATGCTTATATCAATAGCTGTGTCTTGCTGATTTGCACAAGGGTTAATTCTTGTCAGTAGTTCATTGTTTTCAATGAAGTCCAACAGTAGTTTTCCTGATTTGTCTATTACATTGCCTCCCCAAGCTGTATGATGAGCATTGAAATCTCCCACTATGATAGTTCTGTTGTTTATTCTTTTATTCACGTCTGAGATATCTCTTTCGTTTATGTTTCCACTTGAACAGTAAAGGTTAACTATTTTAATTTCTTCTAGCTCAGTAGACACTGTTATAGTTATTCCTTCAAAATTTTCTGTTCTAAGTGATTCCCAGTCAGTTATTACGTCTGCCATCAATGGTACCTATACCTTGTAGCGGTATGGCAGCTTGTGTGCCCTGACAATCCCTAGAGCTATGCCAGTGGGAGTTTTACTCCTTGTAGGTTCAACCAAGCTGGACTGGTCTGCGTGGGTAGGGGTCAGACAAAAGCTGGTACTCTGGTCCTCCAGGTTGTGGGTTTTAGCACAGGGCCGACACCCCTGTCTATGTAAAAAAATCGCACATTACGGAAACAACAATAAATGGAAAAACTTTGCTGCGGGATGGACATCCAGAGTCTCAGGCTCGTATGACTGACAGTGGTGAAAGCCGAAAGGAAGCCACTGGCATGAAAACGGATGCCCTGACCGCAAAACACGAAACAAGAATTGGTTTTTGGAACGTCAGAACTATGAATGAGGCAGGAAAGCTGAGACAAATCACAGCAGAGATGAGGAACTACAAGATACATATCCTAGGAATAAGCGAGAGCAGATGGACAGGTAGGGGGAGAATAAAAACAGCTACAGGGGAAACAGTACTTTATTCTGGCAGAGAGGATGGTCAGCACAACGAAGGTGTAGCCATTATCCTGAAGAAAGGAATGGAAAGGTCTTTACTGGAATGGAAACCCATTAACAACAGACTTATAAGAGCAAGACTAAGAGGGAGATTCACCAACACCACAATTATACAATGCTATGCACCAACAAACGACAGCGATGAAGAGATCAAGGACGAGTTCTATCAACAGGTACAAAAAGAAATGGAAACTGTACCCAGGTACGATCTTATTATATTAATGGGAGACCTAAATGCGAAAGTTGGAGCAAACAATAATTATAACGAAAGAGTAATGGGGAAATGCGGCAGTGGAACAGCAAATGAGAATGGGGATAAATTAATAAGCTTCTGCAGTATTAACAACCTGGTCATTGGAGGAACACTTTTTCAACACAAAGAAGTGCACAAGTTAACATGGGAATCACCAAACGGACGAGACAAAAACCAGATAGATCACATAATGATCAATGGCAGATGGAGACATGCACTACAAGACGTGAAAGTAAGAAGAGGCGCATATGTGGGAAGTGATCATCACCTAGTAGTAGCAAGACTGAAGGTGAAACTCAGAGCTGCTGGACCAGTTGTAGTCAAACAGAAAAGATACAACATCACAAAACTTAAGGACCCCCTCATCAGAAAAGCGTTCGTGGCTGACGTAAAGAGACGATATCTGATTACCAAAAGCTAGGAAAGAACAGAGACCGACGATGTCGACCAGAAATTCAACACCATCTCAACAATATACAAGGAAAGCAGCAAGTCATGCTTGGGATTCCAGGAAAGAAAAAGCCAAGACTGGATAACACCAGAAACGCTAAACACCATAGCGAAGAGAAAGGAAATGAAAAGAAAGAAAACAGAAGCTAAGTCTCCCAGGTTAAAGGCAACATATAGTGAACAGTACAGTCAGCTGGACAAGGAAGTAAAACGTCAAACCCGTGCTAACAAAAGGACATTTCTGGATGACCTTGCAAGACAGGCAGAAGAGGCAGCACTGAGAAATGAACAAAGCACAGTCTATAAAATAACTAAAGCTATCAGTGGAAAACGAGGTGCAAACAACATAACGTTAGTAAGAGACAAGCAAGGAAATCTCATCACCACAGCACAGGGGCAGGAAACAAGATGGGCAGAGCACTTCAGAGAAACACTGAATAAGGAACCACCAGAGACTCAGCTGAATGTTCCTGAGGCTGAAAGCGACTTAGATGTAAATACAGACATTCCGCGAAAAGAAGAAATCATCACAGCTATCAAAGGGCTAAAAAATGGAAAAGCGCCTGGTCAAGACAATCTAAATGCTGAGCTATTCAAGACAGACCCCGAACTAGCAGCAGAACTATTAGAACCACTATTTGCACAAGTCTGGGAAACTGAGACAACACCAACAGAGTGGAGTAAAGGAATAATTGTCAAATTGCCCAAGAAAGGTGATCTTGCAGACTGCAACAACTGGAGAGGAATTACCCTCCTCTCAGTTCCCAGCAAAATACTAGGCAGGATAATCATCCAGAGAATTTCAAAAGCAGTTGACCATAAACTGAGGAAAGAACAAGCGGGCTTCAGAAAGAACAGAAGATGTGCAGATCATATATTTACCCTCAGGAACATAATAGAGCAGTGCTCAGAATGGCAGAGACAGCTGTACATTAACTTTGTTGATTTTGAAAAGGCTTTCGACAGCATACACAGGGACAGCCTGTGGAAAATACTGAGGGCCTATGGAATTCCCAGCCGCATTGTTTCCATCATAAAAAGCCTCTATTCTAACTTTACGTGCAGTGTTGGATCGAGTAATATAACTTTCGAAGTGAAAACAGGAGTATGACAGGGATGCCCCTTGTCAACAACATTATTTCTGGCAGTCATAGATTGGGTGATGCGCCAGACAATGGATGGGCAGTCCAAGAGGAATTAGATGGACAATGTTTTCTACACTGGAAGACCTGGAATATGCAGATGACATTGCACTACTCGCGCATTCACATCAGCACATTCAAGACAAAACTGATAGACTGAATAAGTATGGCCTGCAGGTTGGCCTGAACATCAATTTGAAGAAGACAGAGGTCATGACACTAAATGTGGGCAATCCTGAGCCAGTAACAGTAAGGAACCAGAAGTTAGAACAGACAGACACATTTACTTACCTAGGAAGCATAGTAACACCTGATGGCGGAACAGGCAAAGACATTAACAACAGAATGAATAAAGCAAGAACAGCCTTTGCTGTTCTCAACAACATTTGGAAGTCTTCCAAGTACAGCACAAACACTAAATTAAGACTGTATGAGAGCTGTGTACTTTCTGTGCTTCTCTATGGTGCAGAATGTTGGAGAGTAACAGAGAAGGAAATGTCGAAACTGTCCTCCTTCCACACAATCTAAGGAAAATTCTCCAAATCTTTTGGCCAAACACCATCAGCAACCAAGAACTACTTATTCGGAGTAACCAGGAGGACATGCACACCATCATAGCTGGCAGACGCTGGAGTTGGGTTGGCCACATCCTCAGAAGGGACCTTGATACCATCACAAGAACAGCTATGCTATAGACCCCCGAGGGAAAGCGAAAGAGAGGCCGACCAAAAACAACTTGGCGGAGAACTGTGGAAGCTGAAATGCAAAGAATGAACCACAGTTGGGGTACTGTACGAAGGATGGCCGCCGACCAAGCAAAGTGGAATCAATTTGTTGCTGCCCTACAAGACGCCACTAGGCGTGTTGGCCACTGACTGCTTTAACGGTTGGTGGCTACGGATCAAAGAAGAAAGAAGAAGAAGTTATTACGTATGTTTTATTAACTAGAAATGCCACACCTCCTCCTTTTTGAGTTTCGGTCCTATCATTTTGAAAGACTTTATATTCAGGGATGGTAAAACGTTGCCTCGGATTAAGATTGGTCTCTTGAATGGCAAAATTACTTTAGATTGTTTATACATGCCTATTAATGCTGGTACATTTTTTTTTGGCACTTCTGCAATTCCACTGTATTATTCTAATGTTCTGTACGTCCATTATTTAATTGTTACGTTTGTTATAAATAGTGTTGTATTCTTTTACTCTGAGAAGTGTATAATATATTTATTTATTTTTTTAAAACAAAGTCTCCTAGATTTTTGGTTTCTCTGTTAAAGTGAGTTTGTAGTTCACTTTGAAGATTCAGCATAAAGGCTTTCACAATGTTTGATACAGAATGAATAAGTTTTTGACAATCTGTCATTTTTTCATTCCACATTTCTTCTAGTTGTCTTTTATCTGTTCGCTTTTGCTCACTCATTATGAGTTGTCTTTCTGACTCAATCCTTTTCAGTAAATCTTCATTCTTTTCTTTGAGTTCTGCTAATTTATCCACATCTTTAGCTACTTCATGCTGTATGTTTTTCATGGTTTTTAAGATTTCTTCTGCCTTTCTCACTGTATCTTCTGTTATCGATGATTTGATTATTTCACTTTCTTCTGGTAGATTGCTATCTTTTGTCAGTATTTTTTGGTCTTTATTTTTTCTTTTGGGTTATTTCCACATTTCTGGTTCTGACCGTGATTTCTCTTGGTGTCGGAGTTGTAGATGTAGCAACTGAAGATTGATGTTGTTGTAGTGCTACTTTAAATGGTGTGTTAATATTGACTGATTTTATTAGAGCTAGTTTTGTTTGTTGGTAATGTGGACATCCAAGGAAACGTGCACTGTGGTTTCCTAGACAATTTGCACATTTTCTGTTTTTATTTCTTGTTCTGTAATCTTTATCATCTTCTACTAATTTGCAGTGATCATAAGTGTGGTCCCCTGCACAATATCGACATTTAGGCTTACTTCTACATGTTCTTTTGGTGTGGCCAAATTTCTGGCAGTTTGAGCATTGAATGACTGGTGGTATGTAAGCTTCTGCTCTGATTGTAGTACTGCCACTGAAGAAATGTGATGGTATTTCTCGCCCTTCTAATGTAACTATTATTACAGTTGAAGTTCCTAATTGTTGTGATATCCTTTCCAGTTTAAGAATCCTATATTTTGGATTTTCTGTTTGTAGTCTAGTTCTTATTTCTTCCTCTGGAACAGTTACATGTATTCCTTTAATTACACATTTCCTGGTTTCTTTGACTAATTCAAGCCTAGCTTTAATGCTGTGTGCCAATTCTACTTGAAGAGGACTTACTTCAATTTGTTTTATTAAAGCTTTTGACTTTTCAGTCATGTTCATTGTGAGTATTATGCCAAAATTTGTTCTTTTTATGTGTGTTATTGACCCTTTATCTATAACTGTTTCTAGTACATTGATGATCTTACTGTCTGGTAATGCTCTAATACTTACCACATTGCCACTGATTTGAAAAATCCTTAATCTTGGGAGGTTTTGTTCAACTTTATGAGCAGGCCTATTGATTTGTTGGTCTTTCATAAGGTTCTCAACACCCTTATTCTTTGAATCAATGTTCAGATTATTGGTTTTCTCTATCATTTTACTCTGACATCTTCCTTTTTTCTTAATTGTTTCCTTTGAAACTTGTATCTTCTGTCTTTCCTTTTCTCTATTCGTATTCCTGATTTTCCCTTGATCATCATTCTGTGGGTCAGCTTGTACTATTTCAGCCCATGATTTTCTGGAGATACTACCTGTTTTCAATCTTGTAAGAGCCGGCATGTCTTTTAGAATAATTGTCCTTACTTAACTCTTAGTATACGAGCGGCCTTTCATGACTACCATTACAGATTTTGCAATAAATAATTTATTTATAAAGATAACATAAGTGTGATATATCAAAATGTGAAGAAATGAAACCCCTATATCATGCATGTAACTAAATTGTTCAGTGGTTTTAAACATGCATTCAGCTATAAATTTTCGCTATTGACGGGGATCGATCATCGGCCTCTCTAGAAGGCCGCTCGTATACTAAGAGTTAACTTTAAATATAAAGTATAATATTTAGTAGTTTTGTAAGTAACAAAAATTTCAAATTCAAAAATGGCGCCGTTGACTTTCAAAACATGGAAATTCGCGGATGCAAAAGTAATTATAAAATTATAATTAAGTGTTAACCAATCTTAATTATTCAATATTGTTATAAACGACAAAATACTAATAAATCTTAAAGAATTTTAACACACAAATTAAAATTAGTGCAGATCTTCTCATCAGGTGATGTTTTAAACACAGCAGTTAATGCAAAGATTATTTCAGTAAGTGCTATTGGTATATATACAAATATCGAAAATTGAACAAAAAATATTGTGATATGTTTTAAATCATTATTTGTTATTAAAGTGTGTGTGTTATTTCTTGTGAATTGCAGATGTGTTAAAAAGGAAATAGAAAAAAATAAAATTGTAAACCTTCACTTAAATATTTCAACTCCAGTTTAATCTATGCCATAACATGTTCAGAATATCAATGCATATTTAGTTTGAAATATATCTACAAATCTGTATCCTTATCACTTCACATATGTAATTTTTTTTATAAGAGAACCACATATTTTATTTATAAAAACGAACTTCAACAATGACACTTTTTTTCTAAATGGTTTTTTAAATACAGGCAGTAAAAATATATGACCTACATTGAATCAGTAGATGCATGTGCTATGAATAAAAATATGTGAAAAGGGATTAGAAGTCTTGTGACATGTTTTTAAACTATAATAATAATAATAATAAAACCTCTACACCTCACGGTAGAAGGGGAACGACTAAGTAAGTATAATAATAACTATTATGTTATGTGAAAGTGTCTGTGTCTTGTGAAGTGTAGACCTGATTTAAAATAACCATAAAAAAGATTAAATGTGCAGCCATTTTAAAACATATCAATACATTTTTGTCACAATCACTTCACAGATATAATTTTTATTATTATTTTTCCAAAACCACATCTCTCTGTAAAAACCAAAGATGAAACTACTATTATTTACGTATACCAAATTCTATTTTATGTTTCCCAGAAGAATGTTGCCACTGTTCATATGCTTTCATGGTAGTCATAAATACGTTGTGGCTGGTTTTGACACCCAGCGCATTAATAATGGGAATGCTGATGACAAGCAGGTGTGATGCTGAATACACAGTTTCTATCTCTTTTTATATAACATATAAGATGCCTTGTGTCACAAAAGTTCTTCAAAGCTTATGCTGCTTGAGGTCTGACAATATCAGTAGTTATATTTTTTTGGATACTTAGTGTACTTTAAACAGCAGAAGCTTCAGTTAGTTGGTGAAGCAGATATCTCTTGAACAGCAGCATGATGAAAACAGTATAAAATTGAAGGACTGACCTCTTCTTCATCAAGCAGCCAGAAGAAAATTTTGTTTCACTTATTTAAAAAAATGTTCTATTATGTACACCATAATACTAGCCAATTCTTTGGTCTAGGAGGACATACTCATTCATTGAACTGTTGTATTCCTCTATAATTTTCAGCTTTATATTGTGCTTCCACATGGTTATAGTCTCTACTTAAGCCTGAGAAAACACAAGAAAAACTGATTTCTTGGCCTTTTTTATCTCTAAATGATGTACAGAACAAAATTGCTTGTTTGTGTCATGTGCCATCTGTATTGATGATAACTAAGGTGCAAAGTCTTAAGTTTCAAGGGAAAATTTATTACGATCATATTGGGAGTGCCAGTGCATTATTGCTTCTTCTCCAGTAAGAAGTCAGTGAGTTCTCTTGAGGTGTAATTGCTGTCAGCAAATAAATAGTGGCCTGTATTCAAAGGTTGTATTGGGATCAGAAACATCTTTAGAGCTGTCATCAGAGACATAAAGCATAATATAAAATAATGCTTCATTTATATTTCTTGAAAACATGTGACTAAACCAAGTTGTATACAATTTTGCAGATGTAGACCAGTAGTCACAAATGAATGGTTTCTTCTGAATCCCAATATTTATTAGAACAGCAGTAAAGTTTTCCAGTTCAGGGCATATGACTTTGGTCCATTGAGCATACATTAAATATTGGTTCAAAGAAATTTTCTGAATACATTTGAGTTTGGCATAATAACTGATGCACTTATTAATGTAATCTTTAATTTCATCAGTAAATAAAACACTATATCATTTCTGTGGGGTTGACAGGTCAACCCCCTTAGTCACATCTTTTTTTCAAAACTGAAATGTATTCTGTGTAAAGCCTTCAGCAATTTCTATCCACTCTAGGACATCTTTTGAGACTCTACTTGCCTCTCAACTTGTAGCTGTACTGTTAACTTTACTGGTTGCTTGAATTAGGTTTTTACCCTTTATTTTCTCTTTACTGGCACAAAGTTTAGCAATTGTTATGCTACCTCATACCTGTTCATTCAGCAGCTCAGTATCCCCATCAGAATTATCACTTTCATGAATATTACAACATGAAGTCTTAGCAAAGTCTTCATCTCAATCACTAAGACTAACTGAAATACTACTGTTGCTATATTTCTCTTCTGTTTACTGAGAAATAAGCAGCCGTTCTTGATCAGCTTATAGCCAGTGTTAAGAAAATGAATCTCTTGCCATTGCTCAATAACAAATGATTAGCAGCACTAGTAGTGGATATAAAGAAGTATAAAATTTCTGCGTCATCAATTTTTTTCCCCATTCCAAAATGTTCACACACGTGCCAATGTATAGAAATACAGTTCACTGCCAGGTATTTTTAAATTTTCATTTCAAATTTAGACATATATCACACTTGCACAAGATATGGCTTACTTATAATCTGGTTCACTGGCAGGTATTTTTAAATTTTCATTTCAAATTTAGACATATATCACACTGGCACAAGATATGGCTTACTTAATCATGCCCATTCTACCGTGAGGTTTAGAGGTTTGGAAGAGAGTGTGCCAGACTATCCTATCGGCTGTCTTCCTCCTGGCCTGGTTCCATTCTAGTCCTTGGTCCTTCAAAGATTGTCTAATGTTGTCCTCCCAGCAGACTCTGGGTCATCCTGGGGGTCTTGATCCCTGGCTCTTTGTTTCCCATGCTTGTCATGGTAGCCGATCTCCCATTCTGCAGACATGGCCAAACCATCTTAATTGGGACTGTTCTACTCGGGTCTGCAGGGGGTGGGATTTTAGGCCTTGATGTATCATCTGGTTACGGACCATGTCTCTTCTTGTTACTTCAGCCACCTTCCTCAGATACCTCATTTCTGAGGTTTGGTTCTGGCTTTTGAGGGTTGTAGTCATTGCCCGTGACTCGCATCCATATGTCAAAACTTCTATTATTTTTCTTTAAATGTATAATTAAAAATATTCAGTTTAACACTACTTAAACTTATGATATATACCCTATGGGGCTTCTAAGTCCAAATAATTTCTTCAGTTGCAAAAACCCTGATGTGGCTTCACTTTTCCTGTCCAATCGCTGTAAATAATGTTCTTCTTCTTCTTTGATCCTTAGCCACCTACCATCAAAGCAGTCAGTGGCCAACACGCCTAGTGGCGTCTTGTAGGGCAACAACAAATTGATTCCACTTTGCTCGGTCGGTGGCCATCCTTTGTACAGTGCCCCAACTCTGGTTCATTCCCTGCATCTCAGCCTCCACAGTCCTCCGCCAGGTTGTTTTTGGTCGGCCTCTCTTTCATTTTCCTTCAGGGGTCCAAAGCATAGCTGTTCTTGTGATGGCATCGGGGTCTCTTCTGAGGACATGACCAACCCAGCTCCAGCTATGATGGTGTGCATGTCCTCTTGCTTGCTACGAGTAAGCAGATCTTGGTTAGTGATGGTATTCGGCCAAAAGATTCGGTGAATTTTTCTTAGGCATGTTGTGTGAAAGGAGGACAATTTCGACATTTCCTTCTCTGTAACTCTCCAGCATTCCACACCATAGAGAAGCACAGAAAGCACACAGCTCTGATATAATCTTAATTTTGTGCTTGTGCTGTATTGGGAGGACTTCCAGATGTTGTTTAGGCTAAAGAAGGCTGTTCTTGCCTTATTCATTCTGATGTTGATGTCTTTGCCTGCCCCGCCGTCTGGTGTTACTATGCTTCCTAGGTATGTGAAGGTATCTGTCTGTACCAATTGCTGATTCCTTACTGATATGGGCTCAGGGTTGCTCACATTGAGTGTCATGACCTCAGACTTCTTTAAATTGATGTTCAAGCCCACCTGCTGGCTAAACTTGTTAAGTCTATCCGTTTTTTCCTGGATGTGTTGATGTGAGTGTGCTAGTAGTGCAATGTCATCTGCATATTCCAGATCTTCCAGTGTAGAAAATTGTTACGGTATATGATATTAACG
Organism: Oreohelix idahoensis; assembly: GCA_024509875.1. Classification (NCBI taxonomy): domain Eukaryota; kingdom Metazoa; phylum Mollusca; class Gastropoda; order Stylommatophora; family Oreohelicidae; genus Oreohelix; species Oreohelix idahoensis. Next base: position 16,262 of record JAMPIV010013859.1, on the reverse strand, counting down.
CCGTCTGCTAAAGGTTATCAGACGTGCAATTGTAAAGGTTAAGGCATTTAATATATTGCGATAGATGTTTCAATTATTGAACGCTCCATGCACGATCGATTATGACGTGTATAGCGTTGTTTGGGTCACAGTCGGTAACTAAGAAACGCTACCCTTTGTTACTTGACCGCCAAGCTGAATAGCTGCGTTTTTCTAACCTTCCAATTCAATGGCATGATATAGCCATATATATGCATTTTTTGATGGACCAGGGTCAGTCCTAGAACTCTATATGAGAGGAAAATTTATGGAGGTTAGTAATTAACTAGAATCCTCAGAAGGATGAGAATAATCGTCAAATTCATATGAAATATTCAGACTCGCAGTCTCACTGTCGGCAGGTAGCCATGTCTATCTGCTCGTGCATATAGCTGTGATGTTCTGACGACAATACTGCATTGTATCCTTAAACGGACATTGACACATAAACCAGCAGTCTACGTTATTGATTAATTTATGCATGACTTATATGGACTTATGCTCTACTCCTATTTGAAATGATCATCCTGTGTGTACAACTGTGAATTAAATGTATGGACTCAATGAAATGACTTATCAAATCAATAGTATTCCAAGGTTCAAGTATTGTTCGGAATCTTCCACCCCCGCATTCGCTTAATCTTCCATCGAAGGCACGATGCACTATCACTGAATGAAAAAACTAACATATCAAAGAAAAAACAATGGCCAGAAATTTATAATTGTTTTATTCATATCACATGGAACATTGTTCAGAGCAAACCACCTTGCAACAGTGGTGCCCGGTATGTGGGGACGAAAAACAACCAAAAACCAAAAATTTTTTCATGACTTTCGAATGAAATATTTACGATCAAGTTTCGATCACATGACCATTACGAAGCTGACGTGACGCACGTGATCATGAATAGCAACATGACGTCACTGTTGCATTGTCGCAGTGAAGAAGACATCTTTTCAACGCCTCTCTAGTTCGCTTCAAATTGATCAAGATGCACAAGATGGACTACCGTTGCCTGCCCATCAGGAGCAGACAGTCAAAGGCACAGGCCTAGCTGTTGACGACCTCTAGCACTGATCTAAGCAACGGAAAAGATAAGTCTAGGTGTTTAACTGTTGTTATTGCAAACAGTGCTAACTGAGTCCATGCCCTCTGCCTACATCGGCATGTTTTTACCTATGTTTAATGTACTTTTTGTTGTCTTAATGTGTTGTTAATTCGTGGGAGGTAGGGAGGATGAACCGAAATTAGATTCTGTGGCTCTCACGATGCCTGAATTGATTTCGGTCGTTTCTTAAGGCAGTTAAACGATTGCACTTTTGGAAGCCCCATTGAGGTTTGCCATTGGACTATCTGTCCAAATCTGCTGTCGTTTGACGATTTGTGTTAGCTGTACCGTTCCGTAGATAACTGGTGTATTTTATTCGTACTCAGTTAACAATTTTATTCAGTTCTGTACCATGTTCGTTAACTATTTCGTCCAGTCTCCTCTTACTATAATTTATTTTATGATTGTTAAATGTTCGTCCGTTATGAGTCCTGTGATGTCATCATTTTTTGCAGTCATTTTTTTTTTGTGTACTTTGAATATTAAGTTGACCTCGGGTCAGACCTTGACCCTTCATTTGGCTTGTGACACTTCCGCTTGTTTTATTTAGTTCATAAATTCATTTTTAATTGTGAAAATGTCTTGTTTGCGTCTTAACATTGTTTGTACCCTTTAGTTGCATCATTGTTTTGTTTGTCCTCATAATATATATTAAATACTACATTAATAATATGATATTATATGCAATAATACACTTGTAATTTAATTTAATTAATTTTTTCTGATATTTAAGGTTAATATGGGACATTGCATAATTATGCAGTGATAGTCCAAGAAAGTAGCACTACAATTTATAAGAGATGCCTAGGGCATAATAATATAATATATATATTGACCAAATAAAATAATCTTATAGTTTACCTTTGAGGTAATAGACCCATTGTATATTATTTAATATATACTTTTCTGGTACTAAGAGAGTGACTTAGTACATTGAACAATATAATTACTAGGAATCATACCCAACATTATTGGATATTAAGATTAATTGTGTGAAGTAATTACATAATAGTTAACAGATATCATAACTATTTATGATATAGTATTATTTAGATACAATATTGTTACAAAATATTGTCTATTAGTTGAACTTAGACATTAGAGTTCAGTACTATTGTGATTATTTATATTGAATATTTCTAAGTTGAGTAAGTATAATAATTACTCTGAAGCTACTATTGACTATTTTAATCAGTAATTATCAATAATTACTTACAGATAAAAGTCAAAATGCTTACTATAGACCATTTCGTTAAAATTGGTCGGGAATATGGTTATAAATCTCAAGAACTTCGTCAGTTTGCTGAGGCAGAACTGGAAAAACATGAAAGAAAAGAAGCAGAGAAAAAGCTGCATTAAAGAAAGAGGAAGAGGAACAAAAGGCTGCATTAAAGAAAGAGGAAGCAGAACGTGAGATGAAGCAAATTGACAAGGAAAATAGATTGAGAGAGATTGCTCAACGTGAAAGAGAAGAGCAAAGAGCAATCGCCAGACAGGAAGAAGAGAATAAATTGAAACGAGAGGAAATTATTTTACAACAAGAAATGGAATTGGCGCGTATTAAATTGGAGACAGCAAGATTACAAGCACAAAGTGCTGATGCAAACCAGAATAATAACGCACAAAATGGATCATCATCCAGCCAAACTAAACATTTCTACAACTTTAAATTACCCACTCTCAACTTGAACGTGGACGACCTTTCATCGTTCCTGTCACGTTTTGAACAGACTTGCAAAACAAACCATTTGCCTGAAGAGTCATGGGTACTCAAGTTAAATGAATTCTTGGTTGGAGAACCACTGACGGCTTCTCAAAATGCTGACCCATCAATAGCAAATAACTACGGTGCTATTAAGTCCTTGCTTTTACGAAGGTTTCACCTGGACGAGGAACACTGTAGGTTGAAATTTAAGGGAATTTTACCTGAATCTCCAAAAGATTTTGCAGGATTCATTGCGAACATACGCAATACATTTAATAGATGGGTTGAACTGGCAGAAGTCAACAAATCATACGACAAATTAGTTGATTTACTACTACGGGATAAGGTATTATCTTCGGTTAGCCAGCCATTTTTTGCATATTTGCAGGAGCGTAAACCAGGTACTATGGACGAGTTAGAAAAAATTTCTTTAAACTACTGTTCGGCACATCCGAATGCAACCATTTCTAACTCCTCATTAAGAGAACCTCTACCTGTGGCGTCTAATATGGCCTACAATCATAATAACAAACAAAGACATCACAGTGTAGACAGAAGCAGGTTCCAAAGAAATCACAATGTTAACTTTCAGAAGGGACATAATAATGATTTCAACAATAAAAATGAGTTCAACAGAGGTAGATCACGAGATAGAAATTATTCACCTCAAACAAACTACCACAATGGTCAACATAACACTAATTATAATCGATCACATACTCCCAATAATAATAGTAACTGGAATGGTAATAATCATGGCTCGAGACATCGAGATAATAGTTACTATAGAGGACGACGAGATAATTCTAACAATTATACTCAGAATCGATCTCATTCTCGGGGATCATCTCATTACAACCATAATACAGGGGCGGCAGTTACAAATAATACTACCCCTATAGCTCAGGTCCCACTTGACAATAATACAACACAGTCTTCTGCTGCATGTTTTGCTATTAATTATAATGTGGCAAATAGTTGCCAACAATGCAATCTTATTTTTCAGAAGGCGAAAGAAACAGTGCTTAACTGCGGACATATTACACCAGAGGTAGGTCTTGCAGTCAACGATGGAACAGGCCTACTAATTTTTAACAGGGGATTAGTTAATGGATCCGTCGTCTCAGTGCTGAGGGATTCAGGATCCACAACGATTGGTGTACGACAGTCGCTGGTACATCCTAGCTGTGCAACGGGGGAATATGTCCGTTGCATGACTTTTGGGGGAACTATTGAGTTTTACCCCACAGCTATTATTCATGTTAACACACCTTTTTTCACAGGGAACGTAAAAGTATGTATGCTAAAAAAGCCTATAGCTGATCTGATGGTTGGTCGTATACACGGCAGTAAAGATTGTACTCCAGATGAGATTATAGAATGGGAGAAACATAACCTATGCACTGGAAACGCCGTGACGACTAGAGCGCAGACTCAACTCATGGAGAAAGTTGATGATAATAAAATGGATGCAGACAACCAAGAGGAATTTGTAGTCAATTCACCTATTGACAGGGAAACATTTGCAACCAAACAAAAAGAGGATAAATCTTTAAAAAAAATTTTTAAGCTGGTTGATAAAGTTGACAATCTATCCTCAGGTAATAATAACAAACATTGTTTTGTTATTAAAAATGACATATTGATTAGATGTTCTAATGACAAATCACAAATGAAACAACAAGTTATGGTCCCGTATACTTTTAGACGGTACATTCTTCAACATGCACATGACTCACATTGTGCTGGACATATGGGATATACTCGAACACGATCTCGAGTACTGTCTTCATTCTTTTGGCCAGGAGTGTCAAGAGATATTTTGCAGTATGTACGTTCCTGTACTACATGCCAAGAAGTGAAAGCACGTGGAGCTTTTCACACGGCGCCTATTCAGGCTTGCGATATCTCAGTAAGATCTTTTGACAAGATGGCCATAGATATTATTGGTCCATTGCTACCATCGGCCAGAGGACATAGATTCGTCCTTACATGCATTGATTTGTGCACACGATGGCCAGAAGCTATCCCATTAAAGACCACCACTACCACAGATGTAGCTGATGCACTACATCTCATCTTTTCTAGAATAGGGTTTCCTAGAAAACTTTTATCAGACCATGGGTCACAGTTCATATCTGACACCATGAAGGAAGTCATGAAAACTTGGAACATTGATAGGAATTTAAGTAGTATTTATCATCCTATGAGTAATGGTGCGGTTGAAAGACTTAACCGTACACTTAAACAACTACTACATAAGGTTACTGCTAAGCACCCTCATGACTGGGACAGAGCACTCCCAGCTGTTCTATTTGCTTATTGGGAGGTACCGCATGAACAAACTGGCTTCTCTCCCTTTGAATTAGTTTTTGGTGCTCCCCAAGAGGTCCTATGGGACTAATAAAAGACTTATTAATTGACGCGGAGATGACTCAGGACACTCAGTCATCTTACGAATATGTGATTAATCTTTGGAAGAACATTATTGAGTCTTGCCAGTTGGCAACAGCTTCTTCTGAGGCTGCAAAAGCTAAGGCTCGATCTCTACAAAATAGGTCTCGACGATTACGCCAATTATTCCCAGGCGACGAGGCTTATGTGTTACTTCCTCACAATAACAATAAATTATTGATATCTTGGAATGGTCCTTACAAAGTCATTGATAAAATTTCCGACGTTGATTACGTCTTAGATATTAAGGGACACAAAAAGATATTTCATATTAACATGCTCAAGCAATTTCATACACGTCCTGAACACTTACAGTCAATTTTTCATGAACTAGATGACAACACAGTATCTACTTGTTATTATTCTAACTTATCTGTCATCCAGGAAGAAGAATCTTCTTTTCCTGAGGTACAGTTACCGTTACCGGTACCAGTAGTTCAACCTACTGAATCTTGGCGGGATGTAACCATCTCTTCAACGGTTACACCGCAACAGCGTCTACAGATTGCTAATCTATTACAATCTTATCCAGATGTATTGACCGACGTCCCGGGTCGCACATCGGCTATCAGTCATGACATTACTCTCAATGATGATACACCTATTCGTGTACATCCCTATTCTGTTCCTTTACATTTCCTTGCTAAAACTACTAAGGAACTTGAACAGATGTTGTCTCTGGGAATCATTGAGACTAGTAATTCGCCATTCTCTTCTCCATTAGTGATTGTCCGGAAGAAGGACAATAACATCAGACTATGTGTTGATTATAGAAAATTAAATGCTAAGACTATAGTTGACAGCGAACCACATCCACTTATCGACGACTTACTGCCACGTCTATCCAACGCAACTATATTTAGTAAGATAGACTTAACTAAAGGTTATTGGCAGATACCACTGACCGAAAAGGCTAAGTACTACACCGCATTTTCCACTCTACAAGGTCTATACCAGTGGAATGTGATGCCTTTTGGGCTTGTTAATGCGCCAGCTACCTTCATTCGCCTGATGCGACAAATTTTATCAGGTAGACCAGACGTTATTACATATATTGACGACATATGCTTGTTTAGTTCGTCGTTTGAGGAACATGTTTCGGGACTTAGATATGTTTTCGACACTCTAAGGAATTATCATCTAACTGCTAAACCTACAAAGGTGCAAATCGCGTGTAATGAGATAACCTTTTTGGGACATATCATTGGATCGGGATATATCCGAATGTTACCTAGTACAGTCTCCAAAATTCTAAACATAGCAGTTCCTCAGACGAAGAAACAGGTCAGGAGTTTGTTAGGACTTGTTCAATATTACAGTAGATTCATACCAAACTTGTCATCCATCACGGCTGTATTGTCTTCATTGTTAAAAAAAGACATGCCGGTGAAGGTGACATGGACTGGTACATGCAATGAAACTTTCAACAAAATTATAAATTTGTTCTCGCATGAACCAATTTTAAGACTTCCCGATGCTTCCAAAAGATTTTTCTTACGAACAGATGCTAGTAACTACGGCATTGGTGCATGCCTGCTCCAGAACCATGATGGCATTCTACATCCTACCTTATATATTTCAAGAAAGCTAAAGCCGGCAGAAACAAAGTATTCCACAGTCGACAAGGAACTTTTATCTGTGATATGGGCAATAACTAAACTCGAAAAGTTCCTGCTTGGTGCTCCCTTCACCATACAGACGGACCAACGTGCTGTAGCATCCTTGCGTCGATCTAATCATAAAAGCCAGAAACTCGCCAGATATGCAATCATCCTACAGCCATTTGAATTCTCCATTGAACATATTCCTGGCACTGAAAACATTGTGGCGGATGCGTTGTCACGTAATCCTATTGACGACGAATAATCAACATTAACATTCCTAAAACATATCAACTATAAAGGAACTAACCTTGCCTTCAATTTAAACTTTATAAACACTATATGCATCACAGAATGGAACTAAAGACAATCAAGGTATACATATTGACATTCAAACTTCGTCTAACGTCCATACACGATATATGAATATTCGTTGAACAATCATGGAACAATATCTGACGACAAGTCGAACTTATTATCCTATGTGCACTTAATTCTTGGATGCTGGGATAAATGACATTTCTTTCCAACGTAAAACGTTTGAACATTTTTGCCTAAAAGAATTCATCAGGATCAAGACTACGGATGGATCATCATATCCTATACTAATTAATTAGTTAACTTAACTTCTTAATTGAATTATTATCAATAAAATGAAATGTGAGAAAAAAATGAAATGAAGGAAAAAAAAAAAAAGAACGAAATATAAAAAGAAGAAATTATGAAAAGAGAAAATAAATCTCACACAAGTATTAGATTAATATTTTTTTTTTTAATGTACCTATACGTTATTTAGTTAGTTAAATTAGATAGTTATTATTCACTAACACTTAACACACACAATTAAGTTAAACTTATATTCGAATTTCTTTCTATTTCTTCTCACTTATTTTGTTTTTTCTTCTCTCATAACATCGCGTTACATTAGAACCTTAATAATTTAACTCTTAATTTAATTAATTAATTTAATTTTAATTAGTCAAATTAATTCCTATATGACATACTAATACGACAGACCTTACTTTAATTTAATTCTATCATTCACTATTAACATTGGACATTTTATTTAGTTGATATAATAATATGTATAATATTGATATATAATATGATTAATGTTAGATGACTATGACAAATAGTTAGTTGACATGACCGCGACACGGTTCTACTCAGAACATCGTCGGCCATATGTCACAATTGTGTTAAATTTTTTTTGAAAAATTGTTAAGTCGGATAGATCTTGAAAAAAAATCTATCGATTTTTTTTTCCCCGGTGTACAGGGAATTGTTACGGTATATGATATTAACGCCGTCTGCTAAAGGTTATCAGACGTGCAATTGTAAAGGTTAAGGCATTTAATATATTGCGATAGATGTTTCAATTATTGAACGCTCCATACACGATCGATTATGACGTGTATAGCGTTGTTTGGGTCACAGTCGGTAACTAAGAAACGCTACCCTTTGTTACTTGACCGCCAAGCTGAATAGCTGCGTTTTTCTAACCTTCCAATTCAATGGCATGATATAGCCATTTATATGCATTTTTTGATGGACCAGGGTCAGTCCTAGAACTCTATATGAGAGGGAAATTTATGGAGGTTAGTATTTAACTAGAATTCTCAGAAGGAGAGAATAATCGTCAAATTCATATGAAATATTCAGACTCGCAGTCTCACTGTCGGCAGGTAGCCATGTCTATCTGCTCGTGCATATAGCTGTGATGTTCTGACGACAATACTGCATTGTATCCTTAAACGGACATTGACACATAACCAGCAGTCTACGTTATTGATTAATTTATGCATGACTTATATGGACTTATGCTCTACTCCTATTTGAAATGATCATCCTGTGTGTACAACTGTGAATTAAATGTATGGACTCAATGAAATGACTTATCAAATCAATCGTATTCCAAGGTTCAAGTATTGTTCGGAATCTTCCACCCCCGCATTCGCTTAATCTTCCATCGAAGGCACGATGCACTATCACTGAATGAAAAAACTAACATATCAAAGAAAAAACAATGGCCAGAAATTTATAATTGTTTTATTCATATCACATGGAACATTGTTCAGAGCAAACCACCTTGCAACAAAAATGTTGTCCATCTTATTCCTCTTGGACTGCCCTCTGTTGTCTGGTGCATCACCCAGTCTATGACTGTTAAAAATAGAGTGGTTGACAAGGGGCATCCCTGTCATACTCCTGTCTTCACCTCAAAGGTTAGGTTGCTCTGCCCAACACTACACGTAAAGTTGGCATAGAGGCTTTTTATGATTGACACTATGCAGCTTGGAATTCCATAAGCCCTCAGTATTTTCCATAAACTGTCCCTATGTATGCTGTCAAAAGCCTTTTCAAAATCAACGAAATTAATGTAAAGCTGTCTTTGCCATTCTAAGCACTGCTCTATAATATTCCTGAGAGTGAATATATGATCTACACATCTTCTATTCTTTCTAAATCCTGCTTGTTCCTTCCTCAGTTTGTGGTCTACTGCCTTTGAAATTCTCTGTATAATTATCCTGCCTAGTATTTTGCTTGGAACTGAGAGAAGAGTGATTCCTCTCCAATTATTGCAGTCTGCAAGATCTCCCTTCTTGGGCAACTTGACAATTATTCCTTTGTTCCACTCTGATGGTGTTGTCCCTGTTTTCCAGACTTGTGCAAATAGTGGTTATAATAGTTCTGCTGCTAGCTCAGGGTCTGTCTTAAATAGCTCTGCATTTAAGTTATCTTGGCCCGGAGCTTTGCCGTTCTTTAACCCTTTGATTGCTGTGATGATTTCTTCTTTTCGTGGAATGTCTGTATTCATATCTAGATCGTTTTCAGCCTCAGGAACATTCAGTTGTGTCTCTGGTGGTTCCTTGTTCAGAATTTCTCTGAAGTGCTCTGCCCATCTTGTTTCCTGTCCCTCTGCTGTCGTGATGAGATTACCTTGCTTATCTCTTACTAATGTAATATTGTTTGCACCTTGTTTTCCGCTGATGAATTTAGTTATTTTGTATACTGTGCTTTGTTCATTTCTCAGTGCTGCCTCCTCTGCCTGTCTTGCAAGATCGTCTAGGAAATTCCTTTTGTTGGCTCGGGTTTGGCGTTTAACTTCCTTGTCCAGCTGACTGTACTGTTCGCTATATAGTTGCTTTAACCTGGGAGACTTCGCTTCTGTTTTCTTTCTTTTCATTTCCTTTCTCATCGTTATGGTGTTTAATGTTTCTGGTGTTATCCAGTCTTGCTTCTTCCTTTCCTGGAATCCCAAGCATGATTTGCTGCTTTCTTTGTATATTGTTGAAATGGTGTTGAAATTCTGGTCTATATCATCAGTCAATGTCTTTTCCTGACTTTTGGCAAATTGATATCGTTTCTTTATGTCGGCCGCAAAAGCTTTTCTGGTAAGGGAGTCCATCAATTTGCTGATGTCAAACCTTTTCTGTGTAGTTACAGTTGGTGCAGCCCTTCTTAGTTTCACTTTCAGTTTTGCTACTACTAAATGTTGATCACTTCCCACATCTGCACCTCTTCTTACCTTCACATCTTGTAATGCATGTCTCCATCTACCGTTAACCATGATGTGGTCTATCTGGTTTCTGTCCCGACCATTTGGTGATTCCCATGTTAATTTGTGAATTTCTTTATGTGGGAAGAGTGTTCCTCCAATGACCAGGTTGTTAATGCTACAGAAACTTATTAGTTTATCCCCATTTTCATTTGCTCTTCCGCTGCCGCATTTCCCCATTGTTCTTTCATTATATGTATTGTGTGTACCAACTTTCGCATTGAGGTCTCCCATTACTATAACAAGATCATATCTAGGTGTGTCTTCCATTTCTTTCTGCAGTTGTTGATAGAATTCATCCTTGACCTCCTCATTGCTATCATTCATTGGTGCGAAGCATTGTATTATTGTAGTGTTGGTGAATCTCCCTCTCAATCTTAATCTTATCAGTCTGTTGTTGATGGGTTTCCATTCCAGTAATGTCCTTTCTATTCCTTTCTGTAGAATAATGGCTACGCCTTCATTGTGCTGTCCATCCTCTCTTCCAGAGTAAAGTACTGTTTCTCCTGTAGCTGTTTTAACTTTTCCTGCCCCTGTCCATCTGCTCTCGCTTATCCCCAGAATGTGTAACCTATAGTTTCTCATTTCTGCCGTGACCTGTCTTAGTTTACCTGTCTCGTACATTGTCCTGACATTCCAAAAACCTATTATTGTATCCTGTTTTGCGGTCAGGACATCCGCTTTCATGTCAGTGGCTTCCTTTCGGCTTTCACCACTGACAGTCATACGAGCCACAGACTCCGAATGTCCATCCCGCAGCAAAGTTTTTCCATTTATTGTTGTTTCCGTAACGTGCAATTTTTTTTACATAGACAGGGGTGTCAGCCCTATGCTAAAACCCCCAACCTGGAGGACCAGGGTACCAGCTTTTGTCTGACCCCTACCCACACAGACCAGTCCAGCTTGGTTGAACCTACCAGGAGTAAAACTCCCACTGGCATAGCTCTGGGGATTGTCAGGGTACGCAAGCTGCCATACCGCTACAAGGTATAGGTACCATTGATGGCAGTGTAAATAATGTAAATTCCAAAATTTGCACAGTTTTGCATGTGTGTGTTTTTTTATTTCCTAAAAGTTATCTGGTTGTACCTGTCACAATGTAACAGCCACACACACAAAAATAAAATAAAAAGGGACATGAAGGAAGTAGAGTAATGTGAAGGCTTGAAGTGTTTGGACTGATTTTTTAATGTGCTTTTAATTTGTCATCATCAATATGTAGCACTTGTACCTCACAAGATCTTCATTTTCCCCTGCCATGCCTCACTAATCATTATATATTTGTTTTAATTCTTGCTATAATCATTTATTAGTTTATTAAATTCCAGCTCTACTTTTCCAATACCTCAAGCTCTGCACTTTCTACCAAGGCTGTTGATGAGTTATCAGCATATAGGCTTTTTGCCTGGACATCGTATATCTGGATCTAATCAGTACTGATCTAAGCATGTACTTCATAGTCACAGTGGATTTATCTCATGCACAGCCCATGATGATATGCATCCCTTCATTTTGATTGGGTTCCCATCCATTAAATTGTAATATTGACAGCATGAGTATTCCCAGTTCATACTCAATTACTGGCATGACCAGCTGTTGATATCTGAGAAACAATCTTCTCTGCTCCAGGTGTGTAGCAGTCATTGTTTGTGTTCAGCTCAACATGGTACTTGTACGATATATAAATAAAAAATAAATAAAATGGTATGAAATCAGTTTTACAAGTTAACAGTACACAGGAAACAAAGTAAACTTTGTAGGACAAATTCACTGTCATATATGATAGCCTATATTTGTTCTATCATTATTATTTGATAGTGTAATAAAAGGGACAGATGACATTAATCAGCAAAATTGTGATGTTTAAAAGCAAAAAAAAAAAAAATGCTGCAATGGTTGGAAATTATGCATCTGAGAATTCACCCCCTACATTTATTCCTATGGGATCCTATGAGAACACCCCCTACTTTACATTTATTCATGTGAGAACACTAGTTTTTAATTATGTGAGCTCCTCATTAGTGCTTCTCTAACATAAAATGTGACAACACTGTACCTCACAGGAAGTTAAAAGGTAAGAAACAGAAGAGATCTATTGATGACAAAATAAAATAAAGTGACTAAATGGGAAAATTTATATCAAATTACCCTCCTTTATTTAATTATTCTGTGATAGAATTTACTAAAATTTAGCACTTTCTGACAATATTTCTAACTTGTCTGTAAATGGGATTTCAAGAAGAGTACCAAAAAAAAAATAAAAAGACTGTTGTAAAAATAGACTATGGGTAGAACTTACAATTTTAAAAAATGATAATATACACATTTTGCATACACTTGACAGATTGGAATCATTGAAGACTGTTGAATGTGACAATGGATATACTACCATTAAACATGTATCACTTTTTCTTATATTTTCAGGTTATTATATTTTTGCACCATTATTTAAAAAAAAATGGAGTGAAATGTCTTGTGATATCAATATCTCAGATAATCAGCATGTAACTAATTGTCCAACATTTTGTTACACATGATTAATTTTTCTTTCCAGATTAAAAAAAAATAAATATGGAACATAAGATCCCATTCCTGGATCAACAAATAAAACAGGACATCAGTACAGATTCTAAAGTGAGTATTTTCTTTTTAATTCTTGATAACAAATTTGTATACAGCCAAAGTGAGTTAAACTTAGAAATCTGTCCATTTAATTATTGTATTACTTAATGCTGGGTTTTTGTGGGGTTTTTTTTTCTGTAACAGTGTAATATATGTAAATGTTAAATATGGTCTTCATCAGGGACAGTGGCATAAAACAGTTCAGAAAAGAAAGTAATTTAAATACTTAATGTGTTCATGTAGTTGTCAAACTGGGGCAATGTTTAAGACTGAAGTGGTTTGTTTCAAATTTGAATATGTTCAATATTTTGTTTTCAGGGAAACACAGTGAAGATAGAAAGTGAAGATGAGGAAGATGGTCATGTTTCTGCAAGGAGAGAGAGTATGAGGAGCAGGTCCACATCTGTATATCCTGCTGGGGACAATTTACTCAGTAATGCTTTACAACTTTTAAACATAAATGTAGCGTGTGCTGAATATGTTACTACTATCAACAAATATGTAACATAATAAGTGTTATTTATACACATCCACCACAAACATTATAATTTGTAGGGGTTTCTACCCTTTATGCACACGTGTGTGTTTTTGTTTTGTTTTTTGTTTAAATTTCAATTATGTTTTCTTTTTTGTTTATCTTTAGTCCAGATAGAAAATCCCTTGCAGCAAATTTTACTTGTTTTGTGCAGTGGCGTGCCAAGGGTTTTAGCACAAGGGGCAAAACAGGAAAAAATGCATCCCCCATCACCGCTAGATAAAATACATGTTCATCTTGTAGACCAATCAAAAAAAAGTATAAAGAACCATATCATGCACTGTTGTGACGTTTAAATTATTAAGAACACCAGGATGAATTATTGAGAAAATATGAAATTTAAGAATTAGTTAAACACAAAAGGTGATATCCTATCACCTTACCTCTTCATACTCCTTATGGACGATGTCATCAAGGCATGTAAGGAGAGAACAAGAAAGTATTCAGTGGGGTACTGGAAGATGAGACAGGTCTATATTTCGGAGCTGGCATTTGCGGATGATGTTGCCCTGATTGCTAAATCAGAGGCACATCTCCAATCCAACCTGCAAGTCTGGAAGGAAGAGCTGGAGAAGAGAGGGATGGTCATAAGCAGCTCTAAAACAAAATCCATGGTGATATCATGAGAAGAAAGAAAACATCAGATTAAGCTGGGAGAACAGGTCCTGGAGCAGGTCGACCACTTTAAATACCTCAGAGCTATTACTGACCAAAAGGGAGGCATCAAAGAAGAGTTGGCCACTCGAAAAGCAGCAGCTGGGAGACTTTTTCAGGCCATAAATCGAGGATTCCTCAGCAAGAAAGAGGTTGGTAAGAAAACGAAGATGGCTGTATACTGCTCCACCTATGTCCCAGTCTTGACATACGGATGCGAGTCATGGGCAATGACTACAACCCATAAAAGCCAGATCCAAACCTCAGAAATGAGGTATCTGAGGAAGGTGGTTGAAGTAACAAGAAGAGACATGGTACGCAACCAAACGATACGTCAAGGCCTTAAATCCTACCCCCTGCAGACCCAAGTAGAACAGTCCCAATTAAGATGGTTTGGCCATGTCTGCAGAATGGGAGAAGATCGGATACCACAACAAGCATGGGAAACAAAGAGCCAAGGATCCAAACCCCGAGGACAACCCAGAGTCCGCTGGGAGGACAACATTAGACAATCTTTGAAGGATCGAGGACTAGAATGTAACCAGGCCAGGAGGAAGACAGCTGATAGGATAGTCTGGCGCTCTCTCTTCCAAACCTTTACACCTCACGGTAGAAAGGGAACGACTAAGTAAGTAAGTAAACACAAAAGAAAAGAAATAAACTGCTCTTTCTAATAAGCTTTTTATTTTAACATCATAAAGAGTACATCACAGATGTCAATGGTCTTAACACTTGTGCTGCCTTTCTGTGGAAAAAAGGGGACAAGGCATAAACGTGAGTCAGTAAAACAAAAACAAAAAAATAAAGTCTAATGGGGAACTGGTGGCAAGAACAAGAAAAAAGGTGAGAGGAAGATGATGGACCAGGACAGAATACACGTTGAGAAAACTTACTGATAGTATTACAAGAACAAGAAGTGAGAGGAAGATGATGGAGCAGGACAGAATACACATTGAGAAAACTTACTGATAGTATTACAAGAACAAGAAGTGAGAGGAAGATGATGGAGCAGGACAGAATACACATTGAGAAAACTTACTGATAGTATTACAAGAACAAGAGGTGAAAGGAAGATGATGGAGCAGGACAGAATACACATTGAAAAAACCTACTGATAGTATTACAAGAACAAGAGAAGAGGTGAGAGGAAGATGATGGAGCAGGACAGAATACACATTGAAAAAAACCTACTGATAGTATTACAAGAACAAGAGGTGAGAGGAAAATGATGGAGCAGGACAGAATACACATTGAAAAAACCTACTGATAGTATTACAAGAACAAGAGAAGAGGTGAGAGGAAGATGATGGAGCAGGACAGAATACACATTGACAAAACTTACTGATAGTATTACAAGAACAAGAGGTGAGAGGAAAATGATGGAGCAGGACAGAATACACATTGAAAAAACCTACTGATAGTATTACAAGAACAAGAAAAGAGGTGAGAGGAAGATGATGGAGCAGGACAGAATACACATTGAAAAAAACCTACTGATAGTATTACAAGAACAAGAGGTGAGAGGAAAATGATGGAGCAGGACAGAATACACATTGAAAAAACCTACTGATAGTATTACAAGAACAAGAGAAGAGGTGAGAGGAAGATGATGGAGCAGGACAGAATACACATTGACAAAACTTACTGATAGTATTACAAGAACAAGAGGTGAGAGGAAAATGATGGAGCAGGACAGAATACACATTGAGAAACCCTACTGATAGTATTACAAGAACAAGAGGTGAGAGGAAGATGATGGAGCAGGACAGAATACACATTGAGAAAACCTACTGATAGTATTACAAGAACAAGAGGTGAGAGGAAGATGATGGAGCAGGACAGAATACACAATGGGAAAACTTACTGATAGTATTACAAGAACAAGAGAAGAGGTGAGAGGAAGATGATGGAGCAGGGCAGAATACACATTGAGAAAACCTACTGATAGTATTACAAGAACAAGAGGTGAGAGGAAGATGATGGAGCAGGCAGAATTAACATTGAG